>JACEIK010001488.1:152450-180031 GCA_018107945.1 Datura stramonium | reverse complement strand
CAACCTTGCATGCATGAAAGTAATGGCCTAAGATGGGTTTTTCTCTACTAAAAACCCTCTATTACCAGCTTAAAACGACGTAGTATAGGCCCTTAGAACTTCAAAATTACGAAAAATCCCAAACTAAAATCGCTGAAAATAACTGTCAGGGGGTCCTAACGGATGACCCGACGACTCATCACTAGGGCTCATGATCCGTTGGTTCGCTCATCAGGTTCACTGGATAAATAGTTTGCCGGAGTTCCTAATGAGTGACATTCGTCCCCAGCAGCCACGACTCATTGCCACTCACCGTCAAGTGCACTGGATTAATTTTCCAATCTTCCTCTAGAACCACCCCACGACTGACATGATGACTCATGGTGTCTGACCACGAGTCGTCACATTGCCCGTGGGAACCTCGAGTCCCTCAACCTTTCAGGACTTCCCATGAGTCACCTGATGACTCGTGGGGTCTCCTCACGAGTCGTTCAGTGACTCATTCTACAATTGTTGCAACATTTTCCAGTTTTTCTCCGATTCACTTCCGGGTTCGATTCTTGAATTCTCGGGGTATAACACGTAATCACATCTTTAGAACTCAACCTAATATGTAAGTACCAATTCCCTATATTTTCATCATCATTTAAAGTATAAATAAGTCCGCAACAATCTTAGTTTTAATTAATTTTACATTTCGAGTTTTAGTACTTTCATTCTTCAAACAATTCTTCATTTCCTATGATTTGTTAGAATAGAAAAATAAAACAATAACCTTATAACGATTGATCTGACAAGTCTCTAAGGGATTGATAATTGAGCTTCCAGTCCTATATTACTTAACAACCACGTGCACTTGCATGAGCTTGGGCGACCTCAATGTTTTAGGAAATTTTTCTTCTTTCATTATCTATGTCGTGCAATAAACTAGCTCTCTACTCTTTTAACTTGTGCTATATTCATTTGAATGAATATGCCTCTTAGCCAAGTAAATAGACGGAGAAATGAAAATGAAAATGGCCATGGCAATGGAAATGGAGATGGGCATCAACCAGCCCCATCAACTTCAGGGGATCCCGTTCCCGAGTAGGTTACTCATGCTGAGTTTAGGACAACCTTTCAGATGTTAGTACAGGCCATGATCACTCAGGTCAACTAGAAGGAAGTGGACCACGTTCCCTATAATGGGAACATAGCAATGGCGAAAGTGCGAGACTTCCTCAAGATGAACCCGCCTGAGTTTCTTAGGTCAAAAGTGAATGAGGACCCACAGTAGTTTATTGAGGAACTGTAGAAGATCACCCAAATTATAGGGGTGACTAGAGAGGAGAGTGGCAGGGGGGCACCACGTGCTACCTATAGCGCCAGCCTCCCTGCCTCACCGCGCCTCTCAAGGTGCCAGCAGGCTTGGCGCGCCGTGCTGGCCAGTGCACTGCTTGCTAGCGCGCCGCGTTGGCCCTATGTTCACTGGTCCCGTCGGATCCTGCTTCCGAGGCTTTTCCTACACGCATCAAGCTCTCTTTATTCTTCATAAGTCCACGCATACGCCTTCTAACCGATAGAATTTTATGGGGTGTAACACATAACCTATGCCAAAATCTGAAAAGTAGCCCTTAACTTAGCATGAGTAACTTTTTCATGCAAAGGATCGGCTAGAGTTGGTGGGGCTGTCTATGACCATCTCCGTTTCCATCCCCATGGCTATTGCTGTTTCCATTTCTCCTTCCGTTGACTCGGTGAGGAGGAATATTTCTACAAATTTGTATAGCACAAGTTAGAAGAATAGAGAGAGTTGAATTTCATCGCACGACATAGAACATGAAAGAAAGAAAGTTTTCATAAAACGTATAGTAGCCTTTTTCTCATAAGTGTGACATGTTTCACACCCATGAAAATGACTCAACATAATGCGGATTTTGGACACCCTAGGACACACCTAAATCTATTTCTCTAATACCAAGTTTGTCACGGCCCGAGCATGGACCCTGCAAAGTGACACGGGACCTAGAACTACGAATGACTCGAAACTAACCCATGGTACATACATAACATATTCTTGAGCATAAACTAAGCTGAAAGGAATACTGAACAAAACATAAACAAAACACTGAATATCATAAAGCATAAACGTAGACAACAAGTCAACAATGTTGAACCATCTAATACATAACTGTCTAAAAAGCCTCTAATCATACGATGAACTCATGGGACAACACCCCAAACTAGCTCTACCAAAATCGTATAATTGAAAGACATAACCAAAGAAATATATGACAATACTGATGTCCTTGGATCATGAGTACTCATCAAAATTTGAATTAGACTGAAAAGGGAGCAAAGCTAATGTCAGGGCTAAGATTGATCACCCGAACCTGAATCATGAGATGATATTACATAAAAGTATGTGATCAATACATAGAATGTACTGAGTATGTAAGGTAAGTAAAACATACTAGTGAGGTGATAGTCTAAAATCTTGAGTATAAAGCAAGCTAATACATGAGATTAAGGAAAACATGCTAAAATCATGATTGTGAGATTGTCATAAACATGAATTATTCATCATAAGCTGAAGCATAATGACCAAAGATTTTGAAAGTTAAATCATATGATTTAACATGTTGAAAACATAAGTAAAAGCTCATAATTTGATCGATGGGTCAATCATACTATAAAGCATGATATCATAAATTTTGTACATGAATAATTTAAAATATGAGGAATAGTGGGATACTTCATCATAACCGAAACGATCATGAATGAGCACATGATGCTCCAACTATCTCGCTCAAGTGGGTAGTGCCGTCCTAAGCCTTGCCAGGAAAAAGAATGATAAAGGCGTGATATCACTCGTGAGCCCCGTCAGGCTAGGGGAAATGCTCTCTAGCGAGGCCCCAAATATGAATAAATACCTACGATGACACGTAATTTCGACACCTAAGTACGTTGAACTCGGCCTACTCGATGCTAGATACTACTCACAATACATGCATATTGCTCATAGTCATAGTCATGAAACATACTTGGTTTTGCATGGGCTAGTTGGAAACATGAAAATCATAATCATACTTGACATACATGAACTATCAATGAAAAAAATGTCATTGAGTCGGCCATGATACATAAGCTTGAGATTCATTAAATTATACATACTTGAGTAAAATCACCATATCTTAAAAATCATATATTTATGGGAGATACTAGTAGAAAACATGCATCATAATCATAAAACATGGATTTAATCTTAAGAGACTTGAACTCATAGAAGATCATGAGAATTCTCATCAAAATTGGGTCTAACCCTAGAATTTCATGAAATCATGGTTGGAGATTTGAGTTCATTAGATAGATGAGAAATTGGGTATGAGGGTGGAAGAAAGACCCCATTCATGACCCTACATACCTTGGTTAGATTATTCCTTCTCTTGTCTTGAAGATCCAAGAGAAATTGGAAAGATGGAGATGCTGAACCCTAGTCTTGCCTTGAGATAGAAATCCTCACTTACAGTGTTTTGAAAAGAGTGAGATTTTATGCTTAGTTTAACCCTTTAATTAGAACTTTAGGAAACCTAAAACAATTTCACTTAGGAGTTAAAATCATAGAGTTTTACCAAAAATACCTTTGATCTACCGATTTTAAATATGAAACTAGAAGAACCAACGACTAAGACCACGGGTCATTGGTCCATACAATGGCCCATTGAATCATTTCATTGGGTTCCTACTTTGTCTCTAAATCACTTTCTGAACCTACTCCAATGACTAGAAACAACGGTTGGTAAAATCAAATAATAGGTCATACAAATCCCTCGTTGGTTCTAGATAATTTTCGATATTTTTTTGAAGTTTGATACCACGGGGCACAACCAACGGTTCGTTGGTCCATAGGACGAACTGTCCTGATGCTTGTGGTATGCCTGATGCAATATTCCTTCTGGGTTTTTATGAGTCTTGAATCTAATATTAGGGGCTTTTAGGTGCATTATAGAGGGTTGGTAACCAGCATTATGTTAGAGTATGGTATGAATTATTAAGAGGATTATAGATGAAGAGATTTGCGAGTGAGCTCTAGCAAGTAGACTACAACCCATCACTTTGGTCATCAAGATACCTTAGGCTCTAGCAAAGGAGTACGCATCCCATTCCCAAACCTTGTGTTCTAGCTGTGTTGGGAACTGCACGTGCATAGTAGAGGAGATTGATATACTGATTGGAAGTGATAAGCCAATGGATATTGGCGCTTATAAGAGATGAATTGAACTCATGGTCGTCAAGGATAGAATGTAGCTCTAGGACTCATGATCGGAAGCGAGCATGTTGATGCCCTTACCCGAGGGAAGCGTAGTAGTGAGATTTCAGCAATGGAGGCCGGGAGGCATTACAGCGCCCATACCCAACACTTCATCCACTCCTACATTGACTCTACCAAAGACAAAGTACCCGGCTAGGATACATCATGGTCCATTAGGAGTTCTTATAGAACAGGCTAAACGATCGACCCTCATAGAAGAGAGTAAGCAAAGCAGGATCAGGTCAAGTTGTGGGTCTAGGCTGAGATAAAGGAGGGTGGCTAGTACTACAAATGAGACTTGATGGGTTTGAGTTGCGGCTCAACAATCGCTTGACAGATATAACCGACTTCCAAAGCACAAGGTACGGGTTAAAAATTAAGGAGCGAGGTCGCTGAGTTGTCATCTCGATTAAACAGCCATATTTCCTACCTTGGACAATCCCAAATTGCTGATGTGGAGCTTGGACAAGGAGGAAGAGATCGTTGATTTTTGGCTTTGTGAGCGCCTGTGGAGAGAAAGGAAAGAGAAAATGAGTGAGCAAAAGAAGAGTTGGCCATTAAGAGAAAGCGAAAGAAGTCCAGAAAAAATATAGATGGGATGCAAAGTCCAAATAGCAGCTCATGACCCGCATAGCGGCGTAGATGCAAGAGAGAATAAGAGGAGCGAGGACCTTTCGCTGCTGCACTCGGTCAGATTGTGAGTGGCAAGGACCTTCGGTGAGACATAGCCGCCCTAGATGATTACTAAGGCCGTGGTGATGATCGACATCAAGAGGGGGCGGTAAACTCCCACCACCATCGTACTCATTGAGTGTGGTGGTCATGTCCGGCGCCAAAATCTCTAAGACGGAGAATGTGCCACCTCACACCCACCTACTATGTTTGATAGGAGCGCCTAGGCTTCCACAAGCATTCTCCTACTCCTTTAGTTTATCTTGGATGCTTTGGGGGAAATGCATGTTTTTATTGGGGGAGAGTACCTGTGTTTTTGGTGGCTTGTTTGTTATGCCCGAGGGTTTTTGTCAATGTGTTTCTTTTCCTAGCATAGTATCTAGTAGAATTTGCATGTCTAGGATTTGTTTTTGTGTTTTGTTTAATTAGAAATAATCTAGAATACTTCATTTAATAATGCACATGTGAAAGTATTTGAATTTTGATGATTTTGAAAATAACCCCACTTAAATTTTTGATAAGTTGTGTGGCATATTTGCTCGCAGAAAGTTTTGCCAAATGGGGATATATTGAGGGAATTAGATATATGAACATGATAGATGATTAGCTATACATCAACCTGATAGGTGGTAGTTGGTGATGTAACCTCAAAAGGTTGAGAGAGTGAGGGACTTACTTAGTTCTACTCGTGTGTGATCTCGAACTTGCCCAGCTAGTCTTACTTACATCGGAGAACACTATTTAGAAAAGAATTATAGGCCATTTTTGAATAAATCCAATTATTAGCCTAAATCATCCTACCAAAATAAAATAAGTATCCTTTGATCCCTAATCTTGAGCCTAAAGTTGACCCTTTCTTTGTTAGCCTATTCACCTCTCATTTTTATGATGAACCCCGTTTGGCCCTAGTCCCTCCTTGAAATTGCTTACTCCACTTAGGCAAAATTCCTATGTTGAGGGTGACTATTATAGGGGTGCGTAAATTGGTGGGGTAAGGAAAGAAGAAGCTAGTTGTTAAAAAGTAATGGGTGTGGTGGTGTGGTTGAGAAAAATAAAGAAACAAAACAAAATAAAAGCAAAGTGCAAATGAATAAAAAGGAAATGAGAAAGTGTTTTAATTTTTTTTAGAAAAACCACACTCGAAAGTTGAAATAACAAAAAGTTAAGAAGGAGAAAAAAAGAGAAAAAGGTTGGAAGTGGAGCCAAATCAATGTAGTGCCAAGGAGGGTTGAGTCACCTTATCCATACTTACCATACCTGTCCCTAACTTACATTACAAATTGATAAAATTCCTATAGTGATCCTAATCTCGACTGTCTGTAGAACCGAAGTATGAAAATAAGGGCATGCCTATGGTATTCACACACAATGCTTGAACTTTTGAGAGAACAAGTTTTAATATTAGTCCACGTATTTGATATACATATGACTGAAGGCGTGTATGGGACTTCATTGTTGTGAGGGTGTATGGGTTGTGTTATTAGCCGCAATTTGTTTGTGTCAATGGTATTAGTGTTATCTTGGTCAAGCCGTTGATAATTTGATGCCATCCTTTGATCCCTTTATGTCATGGTGAGTAGCTACATATATGCATAAAATTCTTGGTTTTGATTATGTAGGAGGGGGGTTGATAATTTGTAAGGATCATGAGTGCAAGTTTTTATTATGACGGCTATAAGTCTTCTAGGTTTTCCGATTACATCGATGTGTAGTGTTGATTGCTTCCTTTAGACTTGCAAAAGTTTTAAGTTGAGGGTGTTGGATGAGTTCTAGTTTTTATGGCACTTTCGATGCTTAAAATGTATAAAATATGTTCGGACTTGGGTATATTTGTATGGATAGGAGGTTTGTTTGTTCATGTTGCAAGGAAAACAAGTTCCATGACTTAAATTGGTGAAAAGAGGGAAAATGCAGAAATGGGTCTCAGTATGATTGTACCACCTTGGTACGAGTTTTTCTGAGTGCTTGTGAGAAAGGATCGTAGAGTTTTCAAGTTCGTAACCTCAAAGTATAAAAGGGGTATCACAGATGGTACTAGCATAGTACGACTCGTAGTGACAATCCTTGGTATGTTGATCGAGAAGTTGATTTATCAGAGTTTGCCACGACTGGTAGGTACAACCTATAGAGTCATACTACGCAGTTGTACCGAACTAACTAGCCGAGATGATGAGTTTCATAGGTTCAAATCACGCACGAAAGTTATGACTCATAGTGTTACATCACGAGTCGTACTGACTAATGATCGAGAGGTTAATTCCTCATAGGTTCACACCAAGACTGCTAGCTATGACTCATAGAAATGATACTATGATTCGTACTGAACACTCATACTTGAGAGACGTGGCCGCTCTTCAGCGCGACAGCAGATGAGTCGGGTATTATCATGACTGTATGTAATCCCGACACCGCATTCCTGTCAATTTAGGAAAGGTTTTAATGTTATATAAATACTTTCCTTGAATTTTTTATTTATTAATTACGACATGCATACTTGGAGTTTCCTAACAAGCATTGGAGACCCTTGTAGCATGCGTGATAAACGAAAAGCACTACTTTCATCTTTGTGTTCTTGACTTTGAAGATCAAATTTCTAATTGATACTTGGGTTTAACTCATTCAAGATTGTAAGTTCTTAATTACATTTCTATTACGATTTATTCTTCATTTCTCCTGCGTATAGGAATATCTAATTCCTATTACTACGATTGTGGGAACCATGGTGGAATAACAAAATAGGATTTGGATATAAAGTGATTCTAAATCACGAATGCCTCGTATTGTCTTTCCCTTCATTATAATTTCATTTTAATGGTGCACAATGTTAGAACTAGCCCGTATTCTCTACTTGCTTGAACCTAGAGAAGTAGAGATTAGGAAAAGGGTATTACAATAAGTGACTTGAAACTATCAACTTCCAATTAATAACTTGAGCCACGGCCGAGAAGAGTTAATTTAGATTCATTGATAAGGGTTAAGTGGAAACATTCATGAGATCTAATCCGGTGAATGAGGATAGTCATCTAATAGTGACGAATCAACCGTTAGATGAATGTCACTTATCGATTCTATAGGCTAAACAATTAGAATAGATCCATAAGTATAATAACCTTATATACTTATGAAGTCATAGGAACACTTCCCTAGTAAATCTCAGATCTTTGATAACAACACATTTTCACAACACTATTACTTGTTCTTTTAAAACCCCTTTAGGAAATAATCGCACTACAAGTATAAATAATAGCATTAATCAAATATCCCACTATATTCCTCGTGGGACCTAAGAACTCTAACCCTGCTGGGCCTTTACTTGATAAATGACCACTTTATATTTTGTTGCTGTGTAGTTTAGGCGTTATCAAGGACAAAGGCTTCACCCACAAAGTTCACCCTATGAACTCACTACGAGATCTTGGATATTGGGTGTTACAATATTCCCTTGGGATCATTCATCCTCGAATGATGACAAAGGATACTAGTAGACTCAAACTTATAAAAATTTTAGCAGAGCTTTCCTGTAACTAGTGCTATCCTAAAATTTTCCACCAAGCAATAGCCAAAACCACGTAAAAACAATATCTTAAGCCTCACAGGGAAACAAACAAGAAAGTGAAACACAGGAAGCATACTAGACCCTTATTGTCTCTCGAACTGCTGAAATTGAATGTCTACTATCATGACCATAAATTACCTACTACCTCTTCTTCACTACCTTGTAGCTTCTTTCGACCGATGGAACAATATACCGTTGGTACTAGGATACTGGGAAAGGGATGAGGGGCTATAGATGAGGCATGATTAAAGGGAAAAATCATGGCGACTAGGAAAATATAACATAAGTCAAGAATTCATAGATCATGGCAAGGTTGTAATTAAGCATGGGGTATGGAAACACTAAGTAAGGATACAGAATCAAAACCCGTGGCATTTTCCTCTTCTTTGCTCAAGGAATAATTTTGGGTATTTTGCTCATTTCATTCTCCGCCTCCCATGTAGCCTCAACATTTCGGCTTCTCCACAACACCTTTGTCGAATCTCTTTAGTCCTTAACATGTGTACTTGGCAATCAAAGATAGCTACTGGGATCTCTTCGTAAGTCAATTCCCTTGGACACTCATATTTTTTATCTCGAATAACTAGAGACGGGTCTCCCATTTACTTTCTCAACATGGGATACGTGGAACGCCCGGTGTAATCCATGCTAAGTACGATGGCGCCTGTGTTATACGCCACCAACCCAAATCTCTGTATAATTCTTTATGAGTCAATATACCTCGAACTTATCTTCCCTTTCTTCTCGAACCGCATGATGCCTTTCACAGGTGAAACATTCAAAAAACACCTGATCATCAACAACAAACTCCAAATCTCAACATCGTATATCTACATAGGACTTCGGTGGCTTTGGCAATCCTCAACCTCTCCCGAATTAACTAACCTTCTTACATCTTGGTGGACCAAGCCAAGTCCGAGTAATTCGCCTCTTCAACTCAATCCATTTAATAGGTGATCTACACCGTCTTCTATATAAGGACCCATAAGAAGCCATCTTGATGTTGTCATGGTAGCTGTTATTGTATGCAAACTCAATGAGAGGTAAATGGTCATCCCAACTACCTTTGAAATTAAGAATGCACGCCCACAACATATCCTCAAGTATTTGAATTGTATGTTTGTCCTGACAATCCATCCGCGGGTGGAAATTTATACTTAGATTAACGCGAGTACCCACACCCTCCCGAAAGGACTTCAAAATGAGCCATGAATTGAGAATCTCTATTAAAATGATGGAAACTAGGTTTATGGAGTCTTAAAATCTCCCGTGACAGTATAATTTGGAATAATCCTCTCGCTCGAATCGATTATCTTGACAGTAGGTAATGTGTTGACTTAGTGAGTTGAACTATGTTAACCAAATCAAATCATACTTCAGAATTTAGTGAAGCAAACCTATCACAAAAGTCCATATTGATCATCTCCCATTTCCACGTTGGTAATTCTATACTGTGTTAGGACTCCCTGAATTTTGGGGCTTCGTCTTGACCCATTGGCAATTCTAGCACTTAGTCACGATATCTACTACACAAGCCATATTTGGCCACTAATAAATCTCTTTCGTGTCATGAAATATTTTGGTGGATTCGAGGTGGAAAAAGCACGGTACTTGTGCGCCAACCATGATTCTTGCTCGAAGTCCGTCCACATTCAGATACAAAATCTACCTTGGTATCATAGGGTACCATCTCCTTACTCAATTTCCATGGTCCTATTCTTGTGAATCCCTCCTCTCAATTGGAGCAAGGTGGGGCCATCATGATTCTTCTTCACTTTTTGTGACTAAGTGATCTTATGTATAATTAAGTGCCCCAAATACATATTTTATGACTGATTTAGTCATGTTTTTCTAAATTATACACTTACATTCTTATGTGATTTTATGTAAATTTGGGTATGCACTAACCAACATGATTAGTCCTTGTTTTGTAGGTGTAAAATGCATTTGAAGGACTAAATAATGATGGGTGAAGTGAAGGAATGGAGTTGGAAGCAAATGGAAAAAGATGGCAAGGAAGCATGCCATGGAAAGGCTGGTCGCGCTAGGCAGCGTGCCACACACACGCCAAGGCCATGCGCGCGAAGATGCAGCATTCCATGGCGCCTGCGCGCCAGTGCCATGCCACGTTAGGAACTGCTGCGCGCCATAGACGTGACACGTTGCCCATCGCGCCATGCCTCGGCCAAGCATCATTTTAATGCAATTTCCAGTAAGCCTACGCGTTACTTTCGTGGCACGGAGGAAAATTTGTGCGTTCAACTCCGTGCCACGGAGCCATTCCATGACCGGCCAAAATTTGTAAATTCCCTATTTGCTATAAATTAAACCCTTAGCTTCTAAAATCATTTATCACGAAATAACTTTGTTAAACCGTAAAGGAGTGAAGGGAGAAGTGAAGAACTCTGCCTAGGGTTGATTATATTTGTTTCTCCTTTAATTATTCTTGTAAGTACACTACTTTAAATATGTTTTTGAGTAATTTTACGAACATGAGTAGGTAAAACCCTTCATCTAGGGTTATGGCCACGTGATATGATTGTAATGCATGAATTTGTTTTGGTTTGAGTTTTTAGTTGTTATTTTGTCTTACATTCTTCATTATGGTTGTTTTTATGCTTGATCACCATGAAAACATACATGTTAAGCTAGGTAAAAGTTTGAGAGAGTAACCCTAGGATAGTAACCCTAGATAGAACAAGAGAATGTAGGGAGAAAGTTCTTATCTTACGATAGGATTCGCGGTTAGGATAGAAATTATACCTAATTCGCCTTGCTTGGTTGATAAAACGGGATGCTAGCAAGACACCGGCTTAGAGTTATCACATCACCACTCGTAGAAGTAGTTGTGAAGCTAAGTCCGGGTAAATGATTAGAGGTACAAAAGTCCATAACCAAGGGCACAAACTCCATAAACCACATCCATATAATTAAATTTCTCATGAATTAGGATGTCTCATCCCCGCTAAATGATGTAGGTGTGAGACTAGTTTGTCACGTTTAGAGGCTCGAAAGACCATGAACATAGCATTTTAATTATGTGAGACAACAATTGAAGCTTTCCATACTCGAACCATTGAGAATTATAGCATTGCATTACTATTAGGCCTTAACTCTAGTTGCTTCTTATATTATTTCTCATGTATTTTGTGATCACCCCCTAGACTTAATTAAAATTTATCGAAAAATTCTACATTCAACACTTGTGAAGGTTAATCATACACTTGAACTTGAATATTCACTGAATTTGTCCATTCCCTGTGGGTTCGACATCCGACTCTTAAAAAGGGTCACTATATTACTTGTACGACCGCGTACGCTTGCGAGTGCGCTGGAGCGCAACACTAAGGACAATTTTTCTCTATTGAGCACCCTGCGATGCCATTCTTGATGTCTAATAAACGGACTCCTAGGTTGCTAACCTATGAACATATATAGATAATTCTCTTTTTCTCCCTTGAACATGAGCCAGACTCCCCGTGAGCGTCTACTACCACATTTTCCTTTCCTGGGTGGTATATGATGTCAATATCATAGTCCTTAAGCAACTCGAGCTACCTTCGCTACCGAAGATTCAACTCCTTTTTCTTGAAGATATACTGGTGTCTTATGGCCTGTGAAAACATCCATATGGACTCCATAAAAGTAATGAACACACATCTTTAGTAAATATTACTATTGCCAATTTGAGATCATGCATTAGGTAGTTCTGCTCATGAATTTTCTGCTGTCTAGATGCGTAGGCTATCACCTTTCCTTCTGCATTAACACACACTTGAGTCTGGTTCCCGAAGCATCAAAATATGTCAAAAACCCATTGTTTCTCTCCATCAAAGGCAACACCGGAGATGTAGTCAATTGGGTTTTCAACTCTTGAAAGCTCTTCTCCCAAGCTTCTGAATAATGAAACTTAGTCTTTTTAGGTCAACTTGGTCAGTGGAGCAAATATAGAAGAGAACCCTCTATAAACCTCCAATAGTAACTTGCTAACCCCAGAAAATGTTTGATCTCTGTGGTAGTTATGGGCCTTAGCCAATTCTTCATTTCCTTGACCTTTAGAGGATCCACTTTGATTCCTTCACCTAATATCACATAACACAAGAAAGCCACCGAGTCTATCAAAAAGTCACACATGGAGAACATTGCGTACAAATGGTGATCCTTGGGTGTATGAAACATTATTCTAAGGTGATTTGCATGTTCCCCATTACTTCTAGGGTACACCAATATGTCATTAATGAACACTATAATGAACATGTCAAGGTATGGCTTAAACACTCTATTCATGAGATCCATAAAGGTTGTTGGAACATTTGTCAACCCGAAGGACATAAACAGAAATTGTAGTGTCCTTATCGAGTCCCAAATGCTATCTTACAATATCCTCTTATTTGAACATCAAGTTGTGATATCTTGATCTAAGGTCAATCTTGGAGAAACACTTGGCTCCCTAAAGCTGGTAAAACAAATCATTGATTTTGGGAAACGGATACTTGTTCTTTATGGTGACCTAATTCAACTGGCTGTAGTCAAACACTACTCAAGGACCTTTACTTATTTCAAACAAATAGGACTGGTACACCCTATGGTGGGGTACTAGGCTTAATATATCCTTTTATCAAGAAGGTCTTTCAATTGCACCTTGAACTACTTCAATTCTGCTGTGACAGTTTTCCACGACCCGAACATAGACCCAAATCGAGACAAACTTTGTATCAGAGTATTAGGTTTTGAAGTTTCCTAGGGGGTCTGAAAGCCACATTAAGTAGAGTATTTTTCATGGGTGTGAATCGCGCCACACTTATGATGAAGAGGCTATGAGACATTTTAGGAAATGTTCCCTTCTTTCATGGTCTAAGTCATGTAATGAAATGTCTCTCTATCCTTCTAACTAGTGCTATACACGTTTGCATAATCATCCTCCTCGCTGATTCAAATGAAGAAGAAATGGGAACAAAAATGGCCATGAAAATGGCAATGGAGATGGGCACCAACAGGCCCCACTAGCCCATGAGGAGCATGTACCCAAGCCGATTGCCCATGCTGAGTTCAGGGCAGCCATATAGATGCTAGCTAAAGCCTTGACTGCCTAGGCCAATCAATAGGAGGTAGCGCATGTCCCTCGAACGGGAATGCAGCAGCGACAAGAGTCAGAGATTTTCTGAGGATGAACCATCCGAAGTTTCTAGGATCAAAGGTGGATGAGGATCCACATGAGTTCATTAATGAGGGTCTTAAGATCACCTAGATCATGGATGTGACCAGAGACGAGTGCACCGATCTAGCCTCATATTAGTTGAAAGGGGTTGTGCACATCTAGTTCAAGAAATGGAAGGATATCAGGTCAGTTGGAGCAGGCCCTATTGATTGGGAGGAGTTTCATGCCGTATTTCTTGATCAGTTCTTCCCTCATAAGATTATAGAGATTAAAGCAGCAGAGTTTGTGAACCTTAAGCAGGGTAAAATGACAGTCCAGAAGTATGCTTTGGAGTTCACTCGTTTGTCCATGTATGCACCAGAGCTAGTGGCTAATTAGAGAGCTCGGGTGAAAAGGTTTGTACATTGAGTGGTGGACTACCTGGACATGGATTGTAGGATCACCATGTTTCATCAGGATATTGATTTTCCACAGGTGGTTATGTACGCCCAGAAAATGGTGGTGGTGCATCTAAGAGAGAGAGAGAGATTCCAAGAGGGCTAGGATAAATATTTATGGGTTCTCTCTCCAGAGATAAAGAGGCGAACATCGCCAGCAGTCTCATCATAGGTTATTAGCTCCAGCGTTATCATCGGCCAGTGCACCATCCAGACCGCGAGGTAATTAGAGGAGCAGAGCCTGAGGTTCGAGAGGCTAGAGTGGCATGCAGATAGAGCATACTTTCCTGGCCTACGGGAAGTGTGGCAAGAATCATATAAGGGAGTGCTTGATTGGGTCAGATATCTGTTTTGGGTGTGGTAGACCTAAGCATAGGTGTCGGGAGTGTTCGTTTGCTAGACGGGGTGTTGGTAAAGGTCGTACTCAGGATACTAGCTCAACAACAGCACCAACATGCCCAGCTCAGTAGGGTGCATCCACCAGTGCAGGTGGCGGCCAGTTCAGAACAGTTTCTATGACCTAGCATCTCGTCAGGAGCAGGTTGTCTCCCTAGATGTAGTCACTGGTATGTTACGAGAATTCCACCTTGATGTATATGCATTGTTAGATCCAGGGGCTACTTTATCTTTTATGACGCCCTATTTTTCTAGTTGTTTCGGAGTTAGTCCTGATGTCTTATCAGAACCCTTATTAGTCTATACTCCAGTCGGTGATTCAATTATAGCTAGATTGGTATATAGAAATTTCCCTGTCATACTCCTCCAGAAAATCACTTCAGCAAATTTAGTAGAGTTAGCCATGACCGATTTTGATGTTATCTTCGGAATGGATTGGTTGCACACATGTTATGCCTCAGTCAATTATAGAAACAATGTAGTAGAGTTCAGATTCCTTGGGAAGCCAGTCCCAGAGTGGAAGGGTAGTTCAGCTGTGCTTGTAGGTCATTTCATTTCCTACCTTAAGGCTAGAAAGATGATTTCCAAGGGTTGTGTATACCACCTAGTTAGGGTTAAGGATGCTACATCCTAATCCCCGACTATCTAGTCAGTTCCTATAGTGTGCGAATATCCAAAAGTGTTTCCAGATGATTTACCGGGAATTCCTCCTAAGTGGGAGATCAATTTTTGTATTGGCCTCCTTCCCAATACGCAACCTATATCAATTCCTCCTTAAATAATGGCTCCAGCTAAGCTGAAGGAGTTGAAGGAGCAGCTAAAGGATCTTTTAGAAAAGGGTTTCATTAGACCGAGCAAATCCTCATGGGGTGCACCTGTGCTCTTTGTCTAGAAGAAGGATGTTTCCCTTCGAATGTGTATTGATTATCGGCAATTGAACAAGGTCACAATCAAGAACAGGTATCCTCTCCCTAGGATCTATGATTTATTTGACCATCTTCAGGGTGCTAAGTGCTTTTCGAAGATAGACCTCATATCTGAGTATCATCAGTGTTTGCGCACCAGCACATGCGCAAGCGTACGCGGTCGTAAAAGTAATACTATGGCCCTTTTTAAGAGTTGGATGTCGAATCCACAGGGAATGGACTAATTCAGCGAATATTCAAGTTCAAGTGTTAATTTAATCTTCACAAGTTTTGATTATAGAAATTTTGGAAATTTTAATTAAGTTTAGAAGTGATCACAAAATAATCTAGAAACAATATAAGAAGCAACTAGAGTTAAGGCCGGATAATCATGCAATGCTACAATTCATAATGGTTTGAGTATGAAAACATCCGTTATTTTCTCACATAGTTAAAATGTCATGTTCATGGTCTCTCAAGCCTCTAATCACGACAAACTAGCCTCACAACTATATCGTTGAGCGGGGATGTGACTTCCTACTTTGTGGGAAATTCAACTACTTGGATGTGATTTACGAGGTTTGGGCTCTTGATTATGGGCTTTCATACCTCCAATCATTTAACCTGACTTATCTTCACAACTACTTCTACGAGCGGTGATGTGACAATTCTAAGCCAATGTCTTGCTATCATCCCATTTTAATAACCAAACAAGGCTAAATAGGTATAAATTCTATCCTAACTGTGAATCCTATCGTAAAGACAAGAACTTGCTCCTTACATTCTTGTGTTCTAGCCTAGAGTTACTCTCTCGAGCTTTTACCTAAGCTTAATGCATTTTTTACATGATGATCAAGCATAAAAAAAATAATGATAAAGAATGTAAGACAAAACAACAACAAAAAACTCAAACCAGGAAGAATTCATGCATTACAATCATATCATGTAGCCTCAACCCTAAAGGAAGGGTTTTAGCCACTCATGTTCATACAAATACTCACAAACATGATTAGAGTAAAGCACATACTAGAATAATTAAAAGAGAATGCAAAAAATGAACCCTAGATAGAGTTCTTAACTTCTCCCTTCGCTCCTTTATGGTTTCCCAGAAATATTTCGTGATAAATGACTTTAGGAGCTAAGTGTTTAAATTATAGTAAGTGGAAAAATTGAAATTTTTGGCCGTGCGTGAACTACCTCCGTGTCACAAAGCTAGTCGCGCCAATTTGCCTCTGTGACATGGAGAAAACGCGGATAGCTACTGGAATGTTAAGCCTTTGCGTGTCTTGTGCGAGGCCTGTGCGCATCGCCTAGCATGGCACGACGCTGGTCGCGCAACCCGCTTGGCGTGGCACAGCGCGAATGCGCAGGGCATGTATTGGCGGCCTTTCTCGCACATGCAACTTGAGGCGTGGCATGGTGCTGGGTGATACACAAGCATAGCGTGGCACGCTGCCTGGCGCGATCAACCTGCTTCTTGTGCTGCATCGTGCGACTCTTTTGCAATTTGTTCCGAGCTTCCTCCTTAAGCCTTAACCATCATATTTAGTCCCTCCTAAGCATTTTACACCTACAAAACAATGATTAATTATGTTGGTTAGTTTATGCACATAAATATTAAAAATCACATGAGAATATAATTAATTAAATTGACAATCTTGACTAAAGTAAGTTATAAAATAGCACTTGGGCAGGTAATTATTCCCAAGATCACTAACCCTCACTTAAAGCTTTGTTCGTCCTCGAACAACTCTTCTACATATCATGCACATAACTACTCACACATAGCTAATTGAAGCAAGACAATTCAAGCTAAGGCTACAACGATTGTTTTAGATGGCAAGTTAACAATAGAGCATGTAAGATTTAACCATTAAAATCAAATATAACTAAATAAATACTTCCAAGCCTCAAGAATCGACTCTCAATCTTAACAAAATCATGAAAATTAACCGATCAAGAAATCCGACATGAATTTTATCCTTCATCAAACATGTGCCCTCACAAAAAAAGAATTACCCATTTCTCACTCATGATTCTTGAAATTTAGAACATGTATGGGTCTATGGATAAGAGATAAGCTCAATCTAACAAAGAATTCACATTCCACGTGTATTGACTCATAAGATTGCCTTTAGTGTTTTACTCCACTAATTTAAGAATGTTCAAAAGTAAGATCAAGTAGGACTTAATGGGTTGTAATGTAAGCTAAGGGCGGGTAGGTACTCTTATGGTCCGTAATAGTGACTATCTTCCCTAGGCGCTTTTAATACACCACACTTTCCTTAGGAATTTCCATCTCTTACTTCACCTTTGTTCTTTTCTCTCCCATTTTCCTCTTTTGTTTCCCCATTTCATTAGGCACACTTAAGCTACTAGTGAGGAGTACTTGAGCAATTTTCTTTAATTTTCATTTTCGTTCTTTTCTTCTTTTACTCCCTACTAACTCTTATTCATTTTTAAACAAATGCACCTCTAGTCTTTTCTTTAACCCCCACAACTACTCCTTTCTCTCTTTCTTCCAACCCCTCACTCCTTAACTCTCTTTTGCAATTTCACATAAGCGCTTAGTAGTTTTGGATCAAATTCAAGGCTATTGAAAAGAAGGGGTTAAGCTCATTTTGTGGCTAGCAAAGAACAGGCTAAAAGCTCAATAGGGCTAACTAGGATCACACATTCTAGGTAGGTAATGTGAAGGATAAAAATTAGGCTCATGCAAAGAAATGCCTAAATCATCTCCTACAATCGACATCCCTCATTTCTCTTTGTATACACACCAGAAAATTTCTAGACACTACACAATAGCATGGAATATTTAAAATCCTTACACTTACAACACATGCTCAATTCAAGACAAATTCAGCAGACTCTTAACTCATCTAATCACAAGAATGCAAAATTCATCTTTAACCACATCGAGTCACATTCAAGAGCCTAAGTGTCTCAACATAGTTATACAACTATTAAGCATGTTTAAAAATTAACAACACTTGCATCCCACAATCATGTATAGCACATGACAAGAACATCAAACCATCAATCAGCTAAGGGTTCAAAAACAAAAACCTATTGACTATTATTCCCTCAAGACGGTCGTCATCCATCCATCATCGAGAAAAGTCCCTAACTATGACTAAAAATAGATATATACAGTTAAAGAAAAATTTTATTCATTGGTTAAAAGTGGCCCCCATCGGAAAAGAACCAAAAAGAAAAACCAACGGGTGGGTGAATTATGCTCAACTCAAAATTTTTTTCATCAAGCACTAAATCCACCAGAAATCATTAAGCACAAAATTTTGGTATTTCCCTCACCCCACACTTAAATCATGTTATGTCCTAGAAGCATCAAATTAGCATACAAAAGGGTGAGAAATACGCCCTGAGGCCTCTAAGCCTAGCTAACAACATGTTTTCCTTTGTTTTTGCACAAGTGGGTAATTGACCCCACACTCATCTTCTTTCATGCTCCTTAGCTTCCTCTTCCAAGGGTACTCAGACTTCCCCAACTGTGCTTAAGTCACACCAACAAAAACAAAAACAAAAAGTGAAGATAAACAAAATACAAATAGAGAAAGAGAAATTGTACCTGTGGTACTCTTGGGTTGCTTCCCAAGCAACGCCTTATTTTACGTCGCGGCATGACGCATCAAGTTTCACCACTTTTTCCTCCACATTGAGGATATTAATCTCACCCCTAATTTCTTCTCAAGTTTGCTCTCATGCTCCAGGGGTGGTGGTGAAAAAATGAAAAGACCAAGCAGTAAATATTGCCTCTGACACATATTAGCCCTTACGTAAGTAAAGTCATTTTGTCTCTCGGAATCAACAAATTTCAGAATACACGGGGCTTGTTCCTACTTTAAACCTTTCTCTACAAGCTTGGAAGACTCTATTTCTAGATTGTCAACCAAACTTAATGTTGAGAAATGCTTCGAGTGGGGTACGATACATCTCAACTTTGAAACTGCATTGTGCTTGACCTCCTTACTTGTGTACACCTTCTCCACATCAACATCTGACTCCACATGAATGTCAAATGGTTGGAACTCTATCTCTCCTTTCATGAATGGATTGGCCATATGCGTGAGAGCATCACGAAGACTCTCAGAAGCTTCTAACTGTTGAGCTTGTTCCAAGAACTCACCCGTTTCTTCTCCTTGCAGTCCCTCTTGAGTATTGACTAAGGTCGTTACTTGTAAATCAAAGCAAGCTTCAACCTCATCCATCATCTCCCTAAACTTGGCGCTTATCATTTCTAAGGCCTCTCCATTTTAATTGGTCTGAACTCCTAATACTTCCATCTACTCCCTTATCGCTTCTATCTGCTCAAGGACCTATTTTAACATATTTTCTATGTAAACTTGGTGTTTTATGTCCTCCTCTACATCCTTCCTATACTCATCAAAAATAACAGAAGGATCATAGTAGGGGCTTGGGGTAGGGGAATATGAATTTGGAGAACTATTCCAATGGTCATCCTTACCACCACATATACTGCAAGTCGCACAATATTTATCACGACCCAAACATACACCTGGATCGTAGACACGGAACAAGGATCCCTGATAGGCCCCATGTCGACCCACGGAGTGAGAATAAATCTAATTCAATCACATGAGTTGAAGACTTAGCATAGAGAGTGTAATCATAAAATAACATGAGGGAAAACAATACAATACTTATATAATATATGGCTGAATAAAACATTCTAGTCTGATAAGCCTCTAAACATGAAAGGCGGATTGATGGGACAACTCCCCAACTAATCCAACATCCAGAAACTGAAGGAATCGGATCAGGAGGACTCACCAAATGTGCAGAGAGCAAGTCTGAATCTATCTACGGGTGAGGATGGGCCTGAGAACTGGGACCTGTATCATGAGACGATAAAACATAAAAAGTGTGTGATCAGTACGTGGAATGTACCGAGTATGCAAGGTAAGTAAAACGGACATTTGAAACATGTATAAAACTCATAAATAATCATAAGAGTAGGACGGCATGCTCATGACATAATTATCGTAATATAACATATGGCTCAAGGTTGTTGACATTCGTAACGCAGACATAGTCATAATAATAACAGAAGAGCCTTACTCAACATAACTTGAGCCAATATACATAATCATAAACATGCTTAAATCATGAGGAAGAGTGGGAGATTCTCTTAATCGACATACCCTATATGAGCACACATGAAGCCTGACTTGTAGCCCTAGTCAGGAGGGTGTTCGTACCTTTCCAAGGGTAGGAACCATGAAGGGCTTGATCAAACATTAAAAAGGGACATTTGGGCCAGGGACAAACATTAAAGGGTGCCAACATACCTACGGTGGCATATAGTTCATGAGATTCGGGGCTTAACCTGAGCCCCGAACCTACTCGGTGTTCGATACTACTCCAAAACATATATAGTGCTCATAATAATACATACATGAGTTCATGGGCTAGTCAAATCATGATAATTGTAAACATTCTTGAACATATAAGAACTAGCCATGACTTGAGGCCCACGGGTCTGCCAAAAACATAATTCATGCTTAAAAAAATATATACATACTTGTAGATCATCCATATAGTTTAAATTTCTATAAGAGCATAGTTGATAACATAATATATTCATGATTTAATTTAAAATACATGCTGGGCCTATCAAGAGATCAATGGATCATAAATCGGTTTATCATGGGCATGCTTCATCGTGTTTAAATGATTATAAAATCGAAATCAGCCATACTAATATCAATTTAGAGCTCAAAAGATGATCAAAATTAGTAGATAATGATAGGGTTTCGAAATCACAAGACCCATAATTAAATCATTAACTTTTATACATACCGAATATAAAACCCCATGAGTTTTCAAATAATTTGGAGTAATTAATATAGAAGGAGCATGGGTGTGGAAGAATTCATCCATTGAAGAACTTACATACTTGGAATATCAACTCCTAACCCTCCTTAAAAACCCAAGAATGAAATTGATGGAATTGAAGTGAAAAGCTTGAAATCTCCCCTTAGATCACTTGTGAAAAACCTTGCATGCATGAATGGGAGTTTAGGAAGGTCTATTTTCTTATAAACCCATCTTTCCCAAGCCAAACAACGTAGTTTAGGGGCTTATACCGTGAAAAAGTCAAAAATACCCATGATAAACCTGCCCTGTAATCTGGGCGGATGGAACCCACGAGTGGTACCAACGGGTTGTGGGAACCACCCATGGCCCGTCCTATCTACTCATTGAATGCACTACTGAAGCCCCATTCTCAGAATCGTACCATGGACACACAGGACAGTTTGTCCTAATCTTCAACAGGTTTTTCCATCGGTCATTGTTTCCTTATTATGAAACCCTTCACACCTATTCCATGATCCTCACCACGACTCGTAGTAAGATACAACGCAACATGGTTTCCACCCGTCGTCTCCACTGCGAAAGTCCACAACCCTACCACTCCTCCTAACAACGGACGGTTGTTCCTCAAAATGGGCCGTTGTAATACTCGTTGTTACCACTTCCATCTGGACTGACTCCTTACCACGACCACAAACGACGGCTCCTGGTTACTTACCACGGGTCGTGGTACCTGTCGTCCTACAACTTTTTTCCAACTTTCAGTAGTTTTGCATTTTTGCTTCCTGGGTCTACTCCAAAGCACTTCTAGGGTATTACAATATCTCCCCATTGGGAACATTCGTCTCGAATGTAGCAAACAAGCAGGAAACAAAAACATAAAATTTATCATAGCCATATACTGATCATTTTAACCGAAATTTTCACTAAATGACTACCTCCAAATAAAACCATATAGCTGAACTGATCGAATACTTCACATACACATTCATACACATAAAATAAACTTGCACACATGAACTAAACATGAAAACTAGATAGAGTCATAGGGCAAAACGGATACCTCAAGTCGGAACCGAGCTGGTAGAGAACAAATGTGGATATTTAGCCATCATGTCCGCTTCGGATTTCCACATAGCTCCCTCAACATCCTGATTTCTCCACAAAACCTTAACTTAAGCTACTTTCTTTTTTCCTCAACTTCCGAACCTGACGATCCAAGATTTCAACGGGGATTTCCTCATAATTGAGGCTGTCTCTTACTCCAACGCTATCTACCGGGACAACCAAGGCTGGATCACTCAAACACTTTTTCAAAAGCGGCACATGGAAGACGGGATGAACTGAAGATAACTCCAATGGAAAGTCCAACTCATATGCCACCTTACCAACTCTTCTCGTAACCCGATAGGGACCAACATAGCGGGGACTGAGTTTTCCTTTCTTTCCAAACCGCATGACTCTCCTTATGGGGGAGACCTTTAGAAATACCCAGTTGTCCACATCAAACTCCAAATCTCTTATCCTCACATCAGCATACGATTTTTGACGACTCTAAACGGTTTTTAACTAGTCCCTTATCAACTGAACCTTTACCATCGCCTCGTGAACCTAGTCTGGCCCTATCATAGGGGCCTCACCGACCTCAAACCATCCGATGGGAGATCTACACCTCCGCCCAAAAAGAGCCTAAAACGGTTCCATTTGGATACTAGAGTGATAGCTGTTATTATAAGCAAACTCAATTAAGGGCAAGTGATCATCCCAACTACTTTTGAAATCCATGAAACATGCCCTCAATATGTCCTAAAGAGTCTGGATTGTTCGTTCTACCTTGCCATCCATTTTCGGATGAAAGGACGTGCTGAGCTTGACTTGAGTCCCAATTCCCTTCTGAAAAGACCTCCAATACTGATAGGTAAACTGAGTACCTCGGTCTGAAATAATAGAAAAGGGAACTCCATGAAGTCGAACCAACTCCCGAATATACAACATGGCATAATCATCCGCTAAATCTGTGGTCTTGAACGGTAGGAAGTGTGCAGCCTTTGTTAACCTGTCTACCACCACCTAAATGGAATCATAGTGTCAACGAGTATGAGGTAGGCCTGTAATGAAATCCATATTTATTTCATCCCACTTCCAAGTGGGAATGCTTATATCCTTAGGTACACCTCCTGGCCTTTGATGCTCAGCTTTCACTTGCTGACAATTGAGACATTTAGCTACAAATTCTGCAACATCCCACCAATAGATTTCTTGCAAGTCCTGATACATCTTCGTGGATCTCAGAGGGATGGAATATCGGGAACCATGTGCCTCATGCAATATACGAACCCTCAAATTATCGATTTTCGGAGGACATAGTCAACCATGGTATCATAGCACACCATCTCCCCCTTGGGAGAAAACCTCCACCTTCTAACTCTGCACCACCTCCTTCAGCTTTCTCAATATTGGATCCTCATCTTTCTTGGATTTAACATCAACACCCAAGGACGATTCTGACCCGTCATGTAAGACAACACCACCATCGATCGAGTCGATCAATCTAACTCTCAGTCTTGCAAGTCGGTGAACATCTTTCACCAACTCCTTCTTCCCCTCATCCACATGGGACATACTCTCCATTGAGAGCCTACTAAGCGCATCCGCAACCACATTTGCCTTTACTGGGAGGTAGAGGACACTCATGTCATAGTCCTTTAGCAACTCCAACCACCTCCTTTGCTGAAGATTTAGATCCTTCTGTGTGAACACATATTGCAAGCTATTGTGATCCGTAAGTACATTCACATGGACCCCATAAAAGTAATGCCACAATATATTCAATGCAAACACCACCGAGGCCAACTCAAGATCATGGGTCGGGTAATTCTTTTCATGAACTTTCAGCTGTCTCGAGGCATATGCTATTACCTTCCCACGCTGCATCAACACACACCTCAGTCCGACTCTCAAAGAATCACAATACACAACAAAGCCATCAGTACCCTCGGGTAAAGTCAGTACTGGTGCTGAAGTGAGTCGGGTCTTCAATTCCTGAAAGCTTTTCTCACAATCCTATGACCATTGGAACATTATCTTTTTTTGAGTCAACTTGGTCAAAGGGGCCGCAATAGATGAGAAACCCTCCACAAACCTCTGATAGTAGCCAGCTAGACCCAAAAAACTCCAAATTTCTAAAGGATTCACGATCTAGGCCAATTCTTCACTGCCTCAATTTTCTGGGAGTCTACCCTTATGCCTTCGCTTGATACCACATGACCCAGAAATGCCAACGAGTTTATCCAAAATTCACACTTGCTAAACATTGCATACAGTTGATGATCCTTGAGGGTCTGCGCACTATTCTCAAATGAGTGGCATGCTCCTCCTCACTCCAGGAGTATATAAGAATGTCATCGATGAACACGATCACGAACATATCCATATATGCCTTGAACACCCTATTCATGTAAATCCATAAAAGCAGTAGGGGCATTGGTTAGTCTGAAATACATAACAACAAATTCGTAGTGACCATATCGAGTCTTGAAAGCGGTCTTCGGGATGTCACTCTCCCGAACTCTGAGCTGGTGATACCCAGACCTGAGATCAATCTTGGAGAAGCACTTGACACCCTGAAGCTGGTCAAACAAATCATCAATCCTGGGAAAGGGGTACTTGTTCTTAACAGTGACCTTATTAAGTTATCGATAATCAATACACATTCAAAGGGATCCATCCTTCTTCTTAACAAATAGAACCTGTGCACCCCTTGGAGACTTTCTCGGTCTGATGAAACCCTTATCCAGCAAGTCCTTCAATTACTCCTTTAACTCTTTTAGCTCGGTGTGGGCCATCTTGTAAGGAGGAATAGAGATAGGCTGCGTATCAGGCAGTATATCAATTCCAAAATAAATTTCTCTTTCCGGAGGAACACCTGGTAAATCATCGAGAAAAACCTCCGGATACTCGCACGCCACTGGAACTGACTGAATGGTTAGAGGCTCAGACTCTACATCCTTAACCCTAACTAGGTGGTACATGCAACCCTTAGAGATCATTTTCCTATCCTTCACATATGAAATAGATCTACCGGCTGGTACAACTGAATTACCCTTCCATTCCAAAATTGACTCACCCGAAAATCGAAATTCCACTGCACGGGTCTTAAAATTAATTGAAGCATAACATGCAAACAAATAGTCCATAACCAAAATGATGACAAAATCAGTCATGGTCAATTCGACTAAGTCCGCGGAGGTAACCTTATGCAACACCGTAAATGGGAGACCCTTATATACCCGTCTAGCTAGCACTGATTCACTAACTAGAGTAGATACAGAGAATGGTTCTGACAGAATTTAAGGACTAAATCTAAAACTACTAGAAATGTAAGGGGTCACGAAAGACAAGGTAGCTCCTAGATCCAACAAAGCATAAGCATCAATATGGAAGACTTGCAACATACTTGTGACCACATCTGGCAAAGCCTCCTGCTCCTGGCGAGGCACTAGAGCATAAAATCTGTTCTGACACTGACCACCTACCAAACTAGTGGAGGCACGCTGCTGAGGGGGTCGTGTTGCTGGAGTGGTAGAACTAGCTGCAGGGAAATCTCTTATCCTGTGCCCGGGTTTGCTACACCCGAAATAATAATCCGCACCGACCAGGCACCTTCCGGGATGATTTTTGCCACATCTCGCACATGTTAGGAAAGTGCGCTCCACCTGCATGCTACCATGATCCCTCGAGCCTGGAGCCCTGCTCCTCTGGTCTCCCTGAACCTGGACGACGTGCTAGACGATGATGGAGCTGGAGAAATTGTCCTGTGCTGAGACTACTAACGTTGTCCACCTCTTGTCCTTGCTTAAGAAACCCCGTAGCTGTCGGTCCTGGCCCTCTTGGCCTCTCTATGCCTCCTATAGTCTTACTCCATTTGCTGGGCATGCAATAAAATATGGGGAAAGTCGATGTCCTGGTGTAGCATGGCAATTCGACAATCCTTATCCAAATAATCCACTACTCCATGCATAAAGCGTCTCACCCGAGCCCGCTGATCCGCCACCAACTCCAAAGAATATTTAGATAGCCGAGTGAACTCCAAGGCATACTCTTGGACTGACATGTTTCCCCGCTTCAAATTCACAAACTCAGCTGCCTTGAGCTCCCTCATCTCCCGAGGGAAGAACCGATCCATGAACGCGGTGTGAAAATCATCCCAACCTATTGGGCCTGCACCAGCTTTCCTAGCACCTTTCCATTACTTGAACCATATATGTGCTACCCCCTTAAGCTAATAGGAGGTCAAATCAACACATTCCCCATTATTCACCCCATAACCTAGGTGATCTTTAGAATTTCCTCAATAAAGTCATATGGGTCCTCGTCTACCTCCGATCCTGTGAACTCCGGAGGGCTCATCCTCAAAAGGTCCCTCACCCTAGAGATTCCTCATTCCCATTTTGCAGATAATGTGCCACAGTCTAATTCTAGACTTGAGTTGTCACATCCTATGCCAACATATGAATCGCCTCCCTAAACTTAGCGTGGGCGGCTGGCTCTAGTCCGTGTTCCTCATGAACGGGTGGAGCTGGCTGATGCTCTCCATCATGGACACCCTCAAGATCATCACTGTTACCGTTCCTCCTGGTATTTACTCGGCGTGGAGGCATGTTTCTGCAAACGCGAATAGCACGAATTAGAAGAGTAAAGGACGTTGATCGCATTACATAGATCATGAAAGGAGGGAACATTCCTACGCGTCTAGTAGCCTCTTCTTCATAAGTGTGGAGCTTCACACCCATAAAAAAGACTACTTAATGCGGCTTTCAGACTCCCTAGGACACTTCAAACCTATAGATCTGATACCAAGTTTGTCACGACCCTAACGAACACCCAGATCGTAGAAACGGAATAAGGAGCTTCGAGAGACCCCATGTCGACCCATGCCATCAGCATACATCTATGTAAATCACATAAGCGGAATACTTAGCATAGAGAGCGTAATAATAACATCACATGAGGGAAAAATATAATACTTATACAATATGGCTGAATACAACTTTCTAGTCTTATAAGCCTCTAAACATGAAAGGCGGATTGATGGGACAACTCCCCAACTAATCCAACATACAAAATCTGAAGGAATACATAGAGTGTGAACATGTAGCCCTCGGAACATGAGGACTCACCAAATGTGTAGAGAGCAAGTCCGAATCTATCTACGGGTGAGGATGCATGATATTGGGCAGAATTGCATGCCCAAGTGATACTCAAATGCTTCATTTCGACTTGTTTATCTATCGTTATGTGTACATTCTCATGTAATTCTTAGTTAAATGTG
>JACEIK010001488.1:82945-108196 GCA_018107945.1 Datura stramonium | reverse complement strand
TTCGTAAAAATCGTACCGCATATTTATCAAGAAATGATTCAAATGTGTTAATTTGGAGATGGTGAGGGGGTCTACAATTTCACCTGGGATGTGAACCACTAGGGAACAGTAAAAAGGGTGGGTTAGTACGTCCTCCCATATATCTTTATCTGGAAATATCTCATGAACCGGTATCCCCTGAAGAACTTCTTACTCTGCCGATCCAGACGCTCCGGGTAGATCAGTCATATAACTATGGTGGGGTGCTGACCCTGTTAATAGACCGTTTCGTTTGATCATCCTTTCTTTTCTTGTTCTTTGTAGTTTCCGCCTTTCGCTCTACCAAATGAGGAAGGCTTGTATTTTAGTAAACGGTTTGTTGGGTTTTTTCCAACCAAAGATAAGGAGTTGGCTTCCGTCTCAGTCATCTCGAATCTTTCATCCAATCTGCGAAAGAAGGTAAGGCAAAAGCAAGAAGTGAAAGAGCTAAGCAGGCGTGCCTCTCTTATAAGAAGAATATGTGATCATGACAGTACACTGATGCATAGATTCTTCTTTACTTTACGGCCTTTTGATTATGATGCATCATGAACGTGCCAATATGTGATCAGCAGAAGCAGGGTGAGCGGTGGTTAGAGTAGCTAAAGCGTACTTAAATAAAAGCAGCTCTTCTTCCTTACTCTTCAATAAAACATAGCGCTTTTCATATCACGCTCGGTCACCCCCCTCTATTATTCGTCGGTGTCGGAAACGGAAGTGTGAACGCTCACTCACAGAATCTTTTTTCATTTCATTTTTCCGCAGGCTTGGACCATGTCTCCCGAACAATCTCAGTACATATGGCGCAAGACGATTCCACATATCGAGGTCGGAATGGGATCGGGTGTTTTCACGTCTTACCGTAATTGCCCGGTTTGTCTTGATTTCCGGAATTGATGAACAAGAAGGAAAATGGAACAGTATTGGATTTTGGACTCGCCCCCGGCTACGTGTCCTTTGGACCTTCGCCCGCCCGCCACCAGTGGAAGCAAGCCCAGCCCCCTATGTTGGAAAGTTGGGGGAAGAGTGCTTTTCCATCTCGCAGAAAAGATTCAATCCAGCCACAGTTCCCTAAGCTGCAACGATACGACTTCACCGCCAGTCGAAGACCCCACCGTGGTATGCGCCAATAAGACCACCAAAGGCCTTTGTGGCACTAGTGTGCCACAGAAGTCATGGGTGATCATTGGTCCGATATGCTTTCAGGCGGAAACCAATTCCCAGGGTGTGACCCAGGCGGTGTGTACAGGGCCCGGGTACATATTCACCGCGGCATGCTGATCCGCGATTACTAGCGATTCCAACTTCATGTTCCCGAGTTGCAGAGAACAATCCGAACTGAGGCAATCTTTCCGGGTTAAAACTCCGCCTTACAGCCTTGCTTCCCATTGTAATTGCCATTTTGTAGCACGTGTTGTGGCTTTTAGCTAATTACCTCTTACTAGAATTTTGTCAAATAGTTACGATTTGAAAGCAACCGTTTAGATTTGGATTGCTTAACTGCACTAATTTCTAGCTATTGGCTGCTAATAAGGAATGAGAATGCAATTTCAGCTATTTCAACCTAATTTCTGATCTCTTATCCATACCCACTATTAAATTCTCTTCCAGTACTTAATTATTCTTTTACAAGCAACAATCAAGCAAATTAATAGACCCATATCACCAATCAATGGACCTTCCTTTATAGATTGAAGAGAATCTAATAGATTTAAACTTATTTGAACAATATAAAGATGACTCTAGCCAATCCTAATTAAGTATTCATCATCGCACACCTCTAGTTAATTATTTAGCTACTCATGATTAAGAAATTGAAACACGTTCATCAATAGCTTCGGAATTTAATAGCAAGAGTAGAAAATCAACTTCACAGATAATATCCAACAATAGCTTAAACTTACTAGTACCAAAGAAGAAATAGAGCAGAGTACTTTTTAATTGCAATCAAAATCTCCCTACTTCAACTAAGAAAATGTTCTCTAGCTAAAAGGGGAATCTTGATGTGATATATGCTTTGCTCTCTCTCAATATCTCTATTCTATCGCTTCTTCTGCCTCCCCTAGTACAAAGTACTTTTTCTTCTATTTATATCCAAAAAAGTAGGGCACTTTTTATCTCTTTTCCAGTGTTGGACAACTATACCCCTTGAGCACCATTTTTGAATCAGCGGAGACACCGGTATGCGATTCTAATCCATGAACTGCCGGATATCTTTTCTGAGTCCTTACTCAATTCCAGTGAACATCGGTGATTCACCCGGCATTTCTCCGATGCCAATCCATGAACTGCCGGATCTTCAAGCTATTTTTCAGAACTTTTGGGTGTCTTCCGACGATCGGACCGGTGACTCTGCTGGTAATTCACGAAACACCGGTGGCATTAATCCTCCAGAAGGCAGTGATGTTTGGCCTGCGTAGCGTTTACCAGTTTTCACCTATGGATTGCCGATTTACTCTCACTCCTTTCTTTGCTCTATTTTTTGCTCTTTTCTTCACATTTTAGTCATCTACGCCTGAAAAGCAAAAAGGCCATAAATCCAAATAATCAACTCAAGAACTAGAAAAACTCAGAAGTTTAGAAGCCTAATAAGTTGGTAAGTTACCAACTCATCAAACCCCTAAACTTAAATCTTGCTTGTCCTCAAGTAATGCAATAATCATTCATTAAGAAAATATGTCACCTCTGATACAATTATACTTCGCCAATCACCTAAACTCGACAACCCAAAATATGCTCACCACGCTCACTGAAAAAGAGAAGAAAATACCCCCAAGAGACCAAAATATATTTCAAACAGGCTACCACTTTCCACCAATCAAAGTTATGAAAGGATTCAATTAATAAAACAAGGGCATTGCTCAACCATGAAACACACATAGCATCTCAAGTTATAATCAGTGCACATTCAAAGCTTGCTTTAGAGTTTTACACTCCTCATGCCCTATTCCCACATTAACTCGGAATGCTCTTGTGTCCCAAAAAGGAATGATGCCACTCAAAAAAATAAGAATTCATATTCTTTTGATCATGTGATTATTTGAATACACACAAGGGGTTGTTTGGAAGAGACACTCACACTCACTCTCCCAAAAGAAATCTTCATACCTACTTTTATACCCCGAAAACCCAAAGATCGAATCCGGGAGTTAAAAATTGAAAACTGCCGAAAACTGATAAAAATATCACAAAAGCGAGGAGGTGTAAGGACTCGTGGTTGGGAACTACAAAGACACTGTTACATTCGTGGGTTCAGGAGTCCTGGGTGGCAGTGGAAGAAGTGACCTATGTAATGACTTATTGTAGGTAACAACGAGCCGTCATTTGTAGTCGTGGTGGTATGGACCTTAGCATGTGGGGAGATAGCAGGGTCACCCAACATTGTCGTGGCTTAACTCGAGGTCGGCAGTCGTTGTCTGCATGGTTGGAATTCCCAATGGACTTAACAGACAGAAACAATGACCCGTTGGAGGAAACAACGAGTCGTTGTGAGACCCACTGTGATGGGGTTCAAAAATGTCAAGGGTCAACCAACGATCGACTCGACGACCCATGGAACAAGGATGAGTCGTCCTATCTAGCTGTGGTTTGACTTCCGGAAGTGAGGCCAAAGTAGTGCATATGACGGAGCCATACCAACGAGTCGTGGTAGCTTCCAGCGACTCGTTGGTACGATCAATGGACCAATCGGGGCAGAGTTTTTAGAAAAGATTCATTAAGGGCATTTTTAACTTTTCCATGCTATAAGGCCCTAAATTATGTCATTTCATGTATTGTTTTGAGCATTTTAAAATAGGTTAAAGTCCCTATTGCATAGATCATTCCCCATGCATGCAAATCAAGAGAAATTTTGAGAGATCAAGCTACTTACCAAGCTTTTTCCTTATCAATTCCTACTTGGGCAGTCAAAGACTTTAGATTTCTCTTACCCAGACATGTAAGAGTTTACAATGAGGTGTTTCATCCACACCATGCCCAATCTATTATTCATGAAAATATATCAAAAATCCTACGGGGTTTTAATTCAATTTTTGTGAAAATCTAATGATTTGATAATGGGCTTTTATGATTTATGATTTACATTATATCTTTATAGATTTGATCAGGTTTTACAATTGTTTTACTTACATAAATTAGATTTCGGTTTCTACCAAATTAAGCCTGATTATGCATAATCTATGATGAATTGATTTATGATCTACTCTTTAATTGTTGATATTTACAAACCTAGCATGATATATGATTTGAAATCTGAATTTATTCAATTACCCATCATGATTTGGGGATTTACAAGTTATATGCATGATCTACAAGTATGTATGGACCCTATGATTATAAATCATGTTTTGGCCAACTCACGGGCCTTGATTCTGGCTGATTCATGTATTTACAATAATTTCTATGATAATCATGATTTAACTAGTCCATGAACTCATGCATGTTATACTATGAGAACTATATATGTTTTGGGAGTAGTATCAAGCACAGAGTAGGTTCGAGGCAGATTCTGCCCAGAATCTCATAAACTAAGTGCCTATAGATATGTTGGGACCTCCCATTTAACTGTCCCATTGATTGGCCCTTTTCATATGATCACTCCCTTCATGGTTCTACCCTAGGCAAGGTACAAATGGCCTCCCGACTAGGGTTTACAAGTTTGGCTCCATGTGTTCTCATATGGGGTATGTCAGTTAAGAGAAGTCTCCCACTGTTCCTCATGATTTTTGCATATTTATGATTATGTATATTGGCTCAAGTCATTTTCAATAAAAACATCTCTTATGACTATGATTAAGGCTGTGTTACGAAATATTTGAAAACCTTGAGCCTTATGTTATATTACGTACTTATGTTACAAGCATGTTGTCCTACTCTTATGATCATTTACAGATTTTATATATGTTCTAAATCTTTGTTTTACTTACCTTGGATACTCGGTACATTCCACGTATTGACCCTTACTTTATTTTGTATTGTCTTATGATACGAGGTTTTGGCTCTCGAGGCTCATCTCCATATCAGTTTTCTTGAGTGTATTTTCAGCCTACTGGTGAGTCCTCATGTTCCGAGGGCCGTTTGATAGACATTCATGCTACTTTATGTTTTATTACTTGCCAGGTTAGTTGGGGTGTTGTGCCATCAGCCCATTCTATGTAGTACGAGGCTTTCGGACGGTGTGTAGTACTCGGCACGTGGCCATGTCCTAGTGATTTCATATGTGTGATATGCTATATCACATTTATGTTTCCGCTATGTTTTACATTTAGTCTTCCGCTTAATGTGAATGAAGTTTGTTATGCTTATGCCATGGGTCGACTTGGGGCGTCTCGAGTTCCCTTGTCATGTGTTTACGTGGTCTACTCTCGAGTCGTGACACCTATGCTTGACCCATAGGTTTTTCCTTCATGTAATTCACCACTAATGTAGAGTATCTTCACCTAGAATCATTTGGGCTTGCAAGGGTTATGATTTAGGTTCGGTGTAAGGTAGGATAAAATTTGGCTATAATGACTTGATCCTCCCTAATGCTCTTTGTGAACATACCTTACATCAACTCCTTCCACTCACTTCACATTCACTTCTTTCATTGTTTATGACTTTCATTTCTTTAACAACCCTTCTTATAACCCCTTTGTCTTTCACAACTAACCTTATCACCTCAAAGACAAACACCGGTTCACACAAATTGTCTTTTTCTTTTTTGATTTATTCTTTGGTGCATTTTTACACAATGTGGTTCCCCACACCTTCCCATGTTCTTATCTTCCCTTTTTTTGCACCCCCAAACTTAGGCTTTTGCCTCATTTCATCACTTATCTTGTCACTCGCATTTATGGAGAATGGAGGCCAAGAGGTATTAGAACGGTCGTAAGGCTTGTAATGTGGTTGCCAAAGAAAGGGTCTAAGGCTCAACGTTGGATAACAAGGATCAATGCTCATGGAGGGCATATGGGTGAAATGACTAGACAAAGCTAAACTCATGTTCATGGCGCAACTTCATCTAGGATTTCTCCTTGAATCACATTTAGAACCAAGTTCTAGACAAGATGTAATGCATGAGATTCATCAAAATTTCCTCACTACACAAAGCATACCCTTAAGGGTCTACAAGAGTCATTCTCAACAAAAGTATCAAATTAGGATCAAAGCAGGCTAACATCATAAGTCAAGCAAGGAATTTACAATGTATGACAAAGAATGCTATGCTACGGTGCCAACACTTGCTCATTATCCTCATTTTCATGCCCTTGTTTTAAAATTCCATTTCAACAATTTTTTTCATCGGTGGTGCCTCTCAAAACAATCCCCACAAAAAACTCAAAACAACATAGAATTTTCCCTTAAGAATGTCGTCACTCAATCCATCATCAGGAAATACCAACCCGTTTCGACAACCAAAATAAAAAACTACAGAATGCTCCTCGAGAAAGAACCGTGGTAAAAAAAAGAAACCCTCGGAGTTTAATTTCTATACTACTATATACAATGATGAAAAAGGAACAAGACTTTGAGGTCATTTCATTCAAGATTTCAAGATTTTAAAATTTAAAATTAAATGTTTTATAAATAATATTTTAATCATCAACCATCAAGAGAATTTTCAGCACCCTAAAAGTTTCAACATCCAAGTAAGAAAATCATCCACCCCAAAAATTAAAACAGACATTGCCCCAATATCATCCAAGAAAAATAAGAAAGTGAAAGAGGCTTCCTGATTCAGTTAGTAATTGGACCGCGATTTTCAAGTATAGGTGCCAACATCCAAAAGCCAAGAAAGTTGTCTCTTCAGCCGTAGGTTGTTGTGGATCTGGTGGGAGTGCTGGGGTTGCATGAGGCCTTGCACCACCTAATTGTCAGGAAAAGTGTGAAGCTCATGAGTAAGACGTCGTTTGCCACTCCACCTGGTGTCCAGGAAGGATCGACATCATACATCGAGCTCATTGGAGGAGGAGGAGGGAAGCTATGATAGGATTCCTCATCGGACACTAATTCTGACTCACTTTCATAACCTACCCACCAATCATGCGGCGGGCTTTTGGGTGCTTTGGGCACCACCTCAGGTTCACAAGGGTTTGGTTGGCTAGTAGACGGAGGTGCAGTGAGAGCAGCCACCTCTTATTTCAAAGTACCTACTTCACTTTCAATGACATCAATTGTAGAGCATAGACTGGCCAATTTTGTCTTTGAGCTGCAATGCTTTCTTGATGGCACTCTGTATCATGGAGGGAAGATCCTTGGCTAACTGCACTAGCTAGTTCTCATGCATTTTGGCCCTTTGTGCAATGTTGAGCAAATCAAGAAGTGGAGAATTGACTCGGTTGTATGGAGTAGACATTTGCTATGTGAGTGGATGCCGGGTGATGGTGGAGTCATGTTCCACAGTATACTTTGCCCTCTTCATACTTTGGAGCACTCTTTGTCAATTTTGGTGGCCAATGTAATAACACTGTTGGCCTGCACCGTCCTATCCGATGGTTGGAACAAAGGACAAGCCACCCCCATACATAACATAGTCACTAGGTTAGGGAATGGAAATGTTGTGGCTTGTTTCTTGGCCTTTAGTTTTGAAAAGAACTAATGGGTTATAATCTCCCCACATTGATATGTACATGATCCATTATGCAAGCAAGGAGAATGGAAACCTAGTGGGACTTCCGATGTATTTCGAGAGTGTATCAGTCTCCGAACAAGCCAAATCTAACCACATACGTGCTTCCAAATTTTAAATCACTTATGAATGAGGCCGCAGAAATAAGCCCATTGTGATTGAGTACTTTTGCAATCAGTTGGCTACCCAATGGGGTGGTTAGCTTTGTCCTCCACTTTATTACAGAAATATTGGGTGAGATAGGATCAGTTCATCCCAATAAATCAATTGATTACTTCGGGAGTTACGGCCTTCTTTCCCTCGCACCCATACCAATGTTAGGCACAGGAATGCTGATTGCATCCCCTACGCTTCAGTAGTTGTTTCCTTGCTCTATATGATGCATAGATTCCCACCATCTCTAGAAGATATGGGTCAACTAGTATGGTAAATGGGCCCTAATCGCGCGCCCAATGCAGTGGTAGACTCTCTGGGTATGCAAGTGATGAAGATTTGTAAACTGGTAACTATGCATGGATGACAAGTTTTCCTTAAAAGCCATATAAAACTCCTTCATTCCTTCCAACTGAACCTAACTCAGGGGGTATTGGGTGATGCGTGGCCTGTAAAGTGAAGATGAACAGTGATGCTACAAATGTAGGTTAGTATTGTGCGATTATGTTTAACTCGAGAATAAGGCAAACATAAGAAATCAAGTAAGATTTTAACACGTGCAGGTGCCAATAACAATATCAGCGAGAAGCAGTTGCATTTCGCTAGTCGCCGATAGGCATGATGATAAGCCTTAGGTAGTTCGAGGCGTCTCGCCGGTGAACACCATTGGTGATCTATCCGTTGTTCTACATTTATTTACCCACCAATCACCTCCATCTAAATGCTAACCAATCACCTCATATCTCCGCAAAAGGACAAGTACTTGCCCTTGAGAAAGGTCTCAATCAATCGTTCATTGAAATTCATCGAGGTAAGTAGGTTAAGCCAGGACTACTTGGCTGTTACAACAAACAATATTCACTCACATATAGCAAAGAAACAAAACAAAATATGATAAACATAAATAGAGCAAAGGATTACCAATGTTATTGGGACCTTTCAAGCATGAGTGATACAATTCTTACCTCCAATGGACTGTGCTTGTGAAGCTTTGTGAAGGAGAGAATGAAGAAGATGAAGGCAATGGGGGGTTTCTTAATTGAAAAATCGGGGAAGTTGAATGGGTGCGTGGGGTGGTAGTTATTAAAAAGTGTTGGAATTGTGGAAGTAAGCTAGATTCTTTTGGGGAAAGGGCGATCTGGGGGAGGAGATGAAAGAAAATAGAGGAATGGAGGAGTTTTGGGGATTTTTTGAAACAGGGTCTTTCCACCGGGGCCACACTGCCCAGGTGCGAAATGATCGGCAGTTTGCTAATGTGTCGCGCTAGCATTACCGGAACTTCGACTCTAAGTGCAAGTTTGGCAGTTGACCGGCGTTTCACGAACTTCTGCCGGTGTTTCATTGGATGGAGTTGATCCTAATCCATTGCACAAGGTACTCACGGTTGATAGCAGCGATAAACTGGCGGTTCATGCTTTGACATGGCGCTTCACCAGGTGGGCCACCGATTCACCTTGGAACCTTCAGTTTGCTAGATAGGATCGGCGCTAGCCAGGTGCTTCAATGCCATAGGCAGTTAGCCGGTTTGGCTGCTGCTTCGCCTTGAATCCTTTAGTGCACTGGGTAGGTTGGCACTGAGCGTACTTCACATGAAATTCGGTCGAGTGTTTTGCGGTTGCAATGCGGTCTGTTACTCTTCCTGTAATGCACCTTTCCATCCTAAAAAAAATAAAAAACAACAAACATATTTGAAGAAAAATGAAAGATGCTTGGGTTTCGCCGAGGAGCACCTTATTTAACATCTTGGCATGAAAGTTCCTCCAGGCCTACGGCTCATCCAGATACACCATCTGTTTGTCTTCTTCCAACACCCCAAATGTATTTAAGCTGTGACCATTTTACTTTTGAACTTTCTCCCATTCTCACTATGGAGTTTGATGGCTCCTTTCTATGCATCTGAGACACCTTAAAAGTCCCAGACCATTCAGACTTTAACTTTCCAGGGAATAGCCATAGTCGGGAATTGAATAGTAGCACCCAATCTCTGGAAAAAAAATTACGCTGCAACACATTTTGAGTCACTGATAGTATTTCATTCTAGCTTTGTAAATTTCTGCATTTCATATTCCTTCAGTCTAAATTCATCCATCTCATGTAAATTATGGATTCGCCTTGGATAGCTCTTCCCCCTTCCAGGTTTAAGCTTTCAATGCCCACAAAGCTTTGTGTTCTATAGCTCCACCGAGGTGACATGCTACCAAACACCAAATAGTAAGGAGACATTCCAATAAGTGTTTTAAATGTATTCTGATATTCCCACAATGCATAATCTAACTTCTACGCCCAATTTGTTCTATTCAAATTGACTGTTTAGTCAAGATGGACTTTATTTCCCGGTTTGAAACTTCCGCTTATCCATTTGGTTTTGCGGGTGATACAGGATGTCCATTTTATGCTTCACACCATATTTATCTAGTATTGTGCTGAACACCGGTTGAAAAATGAGCCTCCATCACTAATATTCTTCTAGGATATCCGAACCGCGAGAAGATATGTTTCTTCAAAAAAAAATTTACATTTCTCACTTCATTGTTTGGTGATTTAACATATTTACACCCATTTTGAAACATAATCCACCGCCACCAAGATGTATTTATTCCCATAAGAACTTACCAAAAGACCCACAAATTTGATCCCCCCATACATCGAACAACTCAACCTCTAAGGTGGTGTTAGCGGAAGTTCATGCCGCCTTGAAATATTCCCTGTCCTTTGGCATGGAGTCATTGCTTCATAAAGTCATGTGCATCTTAATGTAAGGTAGGCCAATAAAAACCTCATTGCAACACCTTGGCAGTGCGCACACTCCATAATGACTCCACAGGGGGAAGGTGACAAGCCTCTAGAATTGGGACCATCTCCACTTTTGGAACACACCTTTGTAATAGCTTATCTGCACAACTTCCAAAGAGGTAAGGTTCATCCCAAAGAATTTTCGGACATCATGCATGAATTTCTTCTTTTGCTAAGAATTCAATCCCTTCGGGTACAATGTTGCTAGCCAAGGTAATTACCAAAATTGGCAAACCACGGTGTCGAGGTCATGGGTTGCGGCTAGATTCAACTCATCCGGAAAGACATCATTGATCTCCTCTTGTGTTCCTAGATTCTGATTTGTTTCTAGGCGTGATAAATGGTCGGCCACTTGATTCTTACATCCCTATGGTCTTTCACCTCAAAGTCAATTCCTACTATTAACAACACCCACCTAATCAATCTTGGTTTAGTATCCTTCTTGGCCATTAAATACCGAGTGCTACATGGTTCGTATGCACCACCACTTTAGTTCCTAGCAGTACGCTTGCAATTTTTTAGATACCAAACACAACAGCTAGAATCTTGTTCCGTTACTGTGAAGTTTGTTTTTGCATTGTTAGAGCTTTAGCATAGTAGATTGGGTGGAAGATCTTGTTTCTTCGCTGACCAAGGACCACTCTATGCTACCCACTTGCATCGCACATAAGCTCAAAGGGTTTTGACCAATCAAGTGCTACAATTATTGGAGAGGAAATTAATCTCTCCTTCAACTCCATAAAATCGAAACTTACAGCATCTCTCTCTCCAATAGCCAAAATAAGGGATGAGCTATCTTAGAGAAATCTTTAATGAAACGGCAGTAGAAACCCGCATGTACAAGGAAATCCTAACACCCTTCACGGTGCACGGTGGATGTAACTGAGCAATGGCATCCACTTTGGCTTGATTCACCTCAATCCCTTTTTCAAAAAATTTTTATCCCTATATAATCCCTTCTTTGACCATGAAATGACACTTTTCCCAATTTAGGACCAAATTCATTTCCGTACATCTCTTTAATACGTTATCTAAATGTGTCAAGAAGTAATCAAATGAGTCCTCCACAACTGAGGAAATCATCCATGAAGATTTCCATAGTATCTTCCACTATGTCGAAAAGATGGATGTCATGCATCTACGGTATGCGTCGGGGCATTTAAAAGATAAAGGCATCCCGAATTCAAATGTTCCATAGGGACATGTAAATGTAGTTTTTGATCTCAGGTGCGATATAGATTTGATTGTATCTCAAGTATAAATCCAAGAAAAAGTAGTACTCTTTACAGGAGAAGCTAGTCAATCTAATATTTGGTCAATGAATTGCACCTGGAAATGATCCTTCTTTGTCCAGGAGTTTAACTTACGCTAATCTATTTAAACTCTCCATCCGTGATTGGATGAGTGGCTATCAATTCATTCTTTTCATTTGGAATAGCCGTAATGCCTCCTTTTTGGGCACACCTTTGTGCCGAGCTTACGTATTCTTTGTATGTGATTGGATACACCACCTACATATAGCCATTTTTATAATCTCTTTCCCGACCTTCTTGCATAGGTGGATTATGTTCAACTGATGGGCTTCAATTCTCTTGAAGATTGATTTTATGAGGGCAAATCCCCAAAGGGATACCAATGATATCAAGTTATTGACCATCCTATAGCTCGGATATGCCTTTTCAACACCTCAATGAGTTTATCTACCTGCAACGGAGTGAGATTTGCTGAAATGATAACTAGGAGCATTTCATTCTCCTCAAGTATGCGATATTGTAGGTTAGTGGGCAAGGGTTTGAGCTCCAGCTTTTGTGGAATCACAATAGATAGCTATGATGGAGGGGTTGTACGATTCTTCAAGTCAAGGTCCAGCTTTCTTGGTGGAAACGGATACTCTCTTATCTCCTTATGCAAATGATGAACCTCCTCGAGCATATTGTAGGTGAGTGGGCAAGGGTTTGAGCTCCAGCTTTTGTGGAATCACAATAGATAGCTATGATGGAGGGGTTGTACGATTCTTCAAGTCAAGGTCCAGCTTTCTTGGTGGAAACGGATACTCTCTTATCTCCTTATGCAAATGATGAACCTCCTCGAGTTCTTCACCTTTCAAGAAAACATCAGCAATAAGTTCTCCAACAACCTCTTCCTCAATTTCCCACTCGAATATATCATTCTCTACAATGTCGTGCATTGGAGCCGTGTTGTTTTATGTTGTTTGAGCTGCCATCTGAGAAGCTAACTCATTCATCCACTCCTCCAATTATTGAATGATGACATCATGACTCTTTATAGTGGTTGTTAGGTCCAAGAGTTTACTCCTTAAATCTTGAGCTCCCTCTTCAGTCGCAAGAACCTTTTCAAGCACCACTTCTAGAGTACTTTCCATATGAGGTGGGACCGACTCGTTGCTCCCTTGACTACTTGTATCGACTTCCCGAGAATTGTTCCAACCTTGTTTTCCACAATATACATAATCATAGTCATGGTTGGCTTGACTACATCTATCATGGAATCCCTTCATATAGTTCATCAACAACTCCATTTGCTTCATCATGACTAACAATATTTTGTATTTCTTCCCGCTCTCTACGCCACATTTTGTCTACTAGCTTGATGGTCTCCATAAAAGGAACCCCTTCTGGGTATCGTGACCATCCTTCAAGACTTCTCATGAGCCACACACAATCGATTACTAGCGACCACTATGGTATGGCACTAATTCAACTTAACAATCAACACAAGAATATAAAGCTAGTCCCCGACAACGGTGCCATTTTTGATAACATTCAAAATACATCCCTCATGCAAAGAATATACACGGCTGAAGTATTAAAACAAGTAACATGACGAGTGCCGGGGTCGAATCCCATGAGGACTAGGGAATGAAAGCTACAAGTGCCAGTTGAGAAATTGACGTTAGCTTGCACCACGTAGATTTAATATAAAAACAAATAAAATGGGATGGGTTAAAATTTGCAATGAATTATATTTGGTCAATTAGTGAAATAAAACAGTAAGATCAGCTAAGTTGTCAACAAGAGTGTGAAAGACTAGAGGTGCAGTGTAGATGAAATACTAACTCGATCGGGACATGCCAGGTTATCTTATGAGTTCGACAAGTGTAAATAATCTCGAGAAGTGGGTAATTATATATTTTCAGCCTTCTAATTACCTCTTACTAGAGTTTTGTCAAACCTCCAGTTACAATTTAGCTCAACCCGATTTGATTTGAATTAGAAACCGCACTAATTTCTAGCTATTAGCTGCTAATAAGGAATGAGAATGCAATTTCAGCTATTTCTACCCCAATTTCACAATCTCTTAACCATACCCACTATTAAATTCTCTTTCAATACTTAATTATTTTTTTACAAGCAACAATCAAGAAGGAATAAATAGACCCATATCATAATCAATGGACCTTCCTTTATAGATTGAAGAGAATCTAATAGATTTGTACTTATTTGAACACTATAAAGATGACTCTAGCAATACCCAATCTAATTAAGTATTCATCATCACACACCTCTAATTAATAATTTAGCTACTCATGATTAAGAAATTCAGATATACATTCATCAATAGCTTCATTGAATTTAATAGCAAGAATAGAAAAATCAACTTCACAAGATAATCTCCAACAATATGAAACTTACTAGTACAAAGAAGAAATAGAGAAGAGTACTTTTTCCAAATTTACCAATCAAAATCTCCCTACTTCAACTAAGAAAATGTTCTCCAGCTAAAAAGGAAAACAACGATGTGATATATGCTTTTTCTCTCTCTCAATATCTCTATTTCTATCTCTTCTTCTGCCTCCCCCAGTACAAAGTACTTTTTCTTCTATTTATTACCGGAAAAGTATATCTGTTTTTCAGTGTTGGACAATTATACCCCCTGAGAACTGTTCTGGAATCGGCAGACACTGGCAGTTCACCTGTTCCAATCCGGGAACTGCCAAGTATCTTTTCTGAGTCCTTACTCAATTCCAGTGAACATTGGCGGTTCAACTGGCGTTTCGCCCATGCCAGTCCGCGAACCGCCGGATCTTCAAGCTATTTTCCATATCATTTGGGTGTCTTCCAGCGATTGGACCAATTAATTGCCGTTGGCAATTCGCGAACCACCAGTGGCATTAATCCTCAAAGGCAGTGATGTTCGGCCTTTGGCCGGTGTTGTAATACCCGGGAGCCCAAGGATCAGACCTGGGAGTCAAAATGGCGAAAATGTAAAACTGGTGTTGCAGGCACAGAACGAGTCATTGGACGACTCATGAGGACAGCCCACGATTCATCAGGTGACTCGTGCGGAGGCCAGGAAAGAGTTGGGAAGTTTGGAGGAAAAGGGGTCCCCACGGGCGTGGGAACGACTCGTGGTCAGACACCACAAGTCATTAGGTCAGCCGTCGGGTAAGAGAGAAGGAAAATAAAAGAAGGTAGGAAAATGCTGACCACGACTCGTTGGGTGTGGTAACAAGTTGTGGTGTCCATCGTGGGGTGATATGAGTGTGAAGTGATGAAGTTGAGGCAGTGCACTTGAAGACTGGTGACCACGAGTCATGGTCACCCCTAATGAGTTGTTATGTCAGTCGTTATGAGCCCAGGAGATCAGGCAGGCAGTGTACTTAACGAGCATCATGATGAGTCGTTTTCCCTAGTGACGAGTCGTCAGGTCGTCCGTTAAGACCACCTGACAGTTAAATTCTACAGTTTTAGTAAGGGCTTTTCCGTAATTCCTAAATCCTAAAGGCCTATACTACGTCGTTTAAGGCTTGTTTTAGTGGGTTTTAAGAGGGGAAAACCTATTCTAAGTCATTCAATACATGCATGCATGCTTGAGAGGTTGAAGAGGTGATTCAAGGCTAGTACTCAAGGTTTCCATCCAATTTCCTCTTGGGTAATCAAATATTTGGTGGAATCAATCCCTTCCGGGTATGTAGGGTTATGAATGGGTGTTTCCTACCACACTCATGCCCAATCTATATCTAAGTATGAGAAATTCCTATGATCAAGTTATGGGGTTTTTACTCAATTGCATAATTCATCAATTTCTATACATGGGTACGATTAGACTATGTTTCTATTGATGAATTGTGAAGCTTGGGCAGATTTTAAATTATTTTCAATCAAAATTGTATTTTCTAATTTATAAAATTAAATGCCCATGGATGAGAAGTTCACGAAAGAAGAGAATGATGATGAATGTATGATGATGATGAGAATTTATGATGAAAAGCATGTTTCTAATGCTACCCATGATTATGATATTATTTTCAAAATGAATTGAGTAGATCCAAGCATGATAACGTTTTGGGAAAGGCCCTTATATCGAGTATGATGTTGTAGTATCTCTAGAGTAAACTTACAACATGGTTTTGGAGTAAAGGCTCCCACTTATCTTTAAGCTTGTGGTATGTTTCGAAATAAAGCTTCTCATATGCATGAATTCATAATTGAGATGTATTTATTATTGAGCTTTATTTTCATACGATGTCGGTTCTATGCATGATTTCATTATGAAGCATTGTCAAATGACAATGTTGAGCTTCATTTCATAAGATGTTGAGTTTATGCATGATTCCATTATTGAGCTTCGTCAATAGATGATGTTGAGCTTTGTTATATACGATGTAGATCATTGCATATTTTGGGAGAAGAGTCTAGCACCGAGTGGGCTAAGGGTCAGTCACCTTATGCCCCAAAACTATGCGCCAATGTAGGTTGATAGTATTATGTTAATGGGACCTCCCTTTGAGCTATCCCCGTCCCTAATGGCCCATGAGCTTTATATCGGTATCATGGTAGCGTGCTTAACCCTGGCAAGGTTTTGGATGGATCTGCCCACTTGAGTGTGATAGTCGGGACCACATAAGCTCTATCGTGGTATGTCAGTTAAGTGACGAGTCTCCCATTGTCTATATGATTTAGATTTTCATATTCATTACCCATGGTTATCATTTTAAACATACATGTTCTAGAAGCAAGGTTTGACTCATTGTTCAGCTTTTCCTATAAATGTCATATTTCAACTTTGAGTCATTCGAGTCAGTTATGATGTTATAAAGCTATGTGTTGTCATGTTATGAAAGGATTATGATTTTAGAAAGAGTGAATGCAATCCCTCCTCTCATATTTGAAAGCTTATGATATGTTATGACATGTTTTAAATGATTTACTTTACTTAAGCGGTTTTACTTACCTTGCATAATCGATACATTCCACGTACTGACCCGCATACTCTATGTTGTATCGTTTCATGATACAGGACCCAGCTCCCAAACTCAGCCCTGCTCGTAGTCGGTTGATAGAGTTAGCACCTACTTGGTTGGTAAGTCCTCATCCTTCGAGGGCTAGACATTCAGTTTCCTTATGTATTTTCAACTTCAGTATTGTTGAGTTAGTTGGGGTCTTGTCCCATCAACTCGTCCAGATTAGAGGCTTTTCAGACTTATGTATGTGTTAGCTTCGGATGCTTATTTTGATGTTATGTTGAGTTAGACTTCCGCTAAGTTTATATCGTTGATTCTTCAGTATATATATTGAGTTAGATGTATGCTTATGCCTTGCAGCGACTTGGGGTCTCTCGGGTCCCTTGTCTCGTGTCTATGATTCGGGCCTCCGTTCGGGTTGTGACAGGCGTTCCGCCGATTTTCACCTATGGATTTCCGATTTACTCTCACTCCCTTATTTTTGCTTCATTTTTTGCTCTTTTCTTCACATTTAGTCATCTGCACACAACAAAAGCAAAAAGGCATAAAATCCAAATAATCAACTCAAGAACTAAGCAAAAACTCAAGTTTTAGAACTTAATGAGTTGGTAAATTACCAACTCATCAAATTTAGTGATGAAGAAGATGAGAGCTTGAGTGAAAACTTCAAAAAAATTACCGCAGTAGTGAGTTGCGTAAGGAAGGGTTTGATTTCGATCTTTTGGTAGTGATGAGGGTGGACGGTTATAGAGGGAGTTGCATGTTTTTTGTTCATGTTAGAGAATGGGAGTAGAGGTGAGTCAAAATAGGGCATAAAAGAAGAAACAAAAAACTTTTGGGATGGGTTTCGGTGCCTTAAAATATTTAACATTTAACTTCTATCCACGACCCATCCCGATGAGCCGTTGGCAGAAGCCACGACTCGTAAAGTGGCCCATTCAGTTCTAGCCCAGCAACTTGCCTGCAACTTGACAAGTCCAGGCAATGGCTCGTCATGTGTCATGACGAATCATGCCAAGACTTGTTAGTCCTTTTCTCATAGTATTACATTTTAGACTGTGTCATTAGGGATGACCCCACGACTCGTTAAGTGACATAACGAATTGTGGAGATCATCCGTTTTGAAATTTTTTAACTTGCAATTCTCTGCTTCAGTGGTCACGACTGGGGCCACGAGTTGTTAAGTCCCTTAACGACTTGTTCTGTGACTTTTTTCCCTAGATTTATTTCTCTATATTCTTGCTCTAACTCATGTTTCCTATTCCAAGCACACCTGCACACTTCAGCAAACGTGAACACTATACTAGACTTACAATTACAACTTGGGTTGCCTCCCAACTCGTACTTGATTTAACTTTGTGTCATGACGTAGGTATCTTAATTACTCAAACTTCACCAAGATACCTTCCCCCATGGGTTTCCTCCAATGAAGCATCTGATTTAACATCGCAGCACGACTCGTGTCCCTAAGTTACTCAAACTTCACCCAGGACCCACAGGTCAACTAGCTTGATTTCCTTATTCGTTTCCAAATATGTCTTCGCCCGTTGACCATTTACCTTGAACTATTTACCTTCATGATTCTCAAGTTCAATTTCACCATATGGAACACCTGTACCACTCGAAATATCCCCAACCACCTATACTTTAGCTTGTCAGGAAACAAGCGAAGTCTCAAATTAAACAGCAAGACCAAATCACTCGGATTAAACTCTCTATATTCTATTTTCTTGTCGTGATACATCTTCATATTTTGTTTGTAAAGAGATGAACTTTCATAGGCTTTCAAATGAAATTCAACTAGCTCCTTCAACTTATCAAGCCTCATATTCGTGTCATCACTCCAATTCAAATTCAGCTTCCTGAGCGTCCACATGGCCTTGTGCTCAAGTTCAATCAATAAATGACATAATTTTCCAAATACAAGATGATAAGGGGACATACCTATAGGAGTATTTTGAAGGAAGTCATGTACGCCAATAAGGCATCACCAACTTCCTAGACAAATCCGTTCTATCTGCATTCATAGTCTTCACAAGGATTGTCTTTATCTCCTGGTTGGAGACCTCAACTTGCCCACTAGATTGCGGATGATAAGATGTTCCACCCTATGCTTCACACCATACTTCTCAAGCAGAGTCCAAAACAACAAGTTGTAAAAATGTGAACTCCCATCACTTATGATTGCCTTTAGGGTCCTAAACCTAGAAAAAATGTTTCGGTTCAAGAATGTTGTGACACTCTTGCCTTCATTATTGGAAAGCAAAACTGTCTCCACCATATTTGACACATAGTTAATAGCTACAAGTATTTATTTCATCCCATTCAAGCTCACAAATAGATCCATGATGTCAATACCCCGAACATCAAATAGCTCAATCACTAGAATAGGGGTGAGAGGGAGTTCACGCCTTCTTGATATTCCTCCTTGCCTTTGGCATGCATCACATGCTTTGGCATAATCATGTGCATCTTGGTGAATGGTAGCCAATAATACCCACATTGCATAATCTTGTGGGTTGTTCGGATACCACTATGATGTCCCCTAATAGGGGATGAGTAACAAGCCTCCAATATGCTCATCATTTCAATCTCAAGCACACATCTATGAATCATTTATTCAGTACAAATGCGAAAAAAGTATGGCTCATCCCATAAAAAAATTCACACATCTGACATAAACTTCTTTCATTGGTGAAAGGACAAATCTATAGGTACTATATCACTTACCAAGTAATTTGCAAATAGCAAACAATGAAATCAGATCCTGTGATGGAGCCAAAACCTATTGGTCTGGAAATTTATCATCAATATCACCCTTATCTTTTAACACTGCATCTTCCTCAAGTCTAGACAAGTGATCAGACACTTGATTTTCAGTCCCCTTTCGGTCTTTCACCTTAAACTTGAACTCTTGCGACAGAAGTACCCATATAATTAGTTGTGGTTTGGCATCTTTCTTTGACATCAAGTACCTTAGATCTTTATAGTCTGTATCAACAATAACTTTAGTTCTAAGCAAATAAGCCTGAAACTTCTTAAATGAAAACACAATTGCCAGCAACTCTTGCTCAGTCACAGTATAATTTTTTTGGGTTGTATTCAGTGCCTTGCAAGCATAGTAAATCAGATGAAATATCTTTTCTCACCTTTGGCCCAAGACAGCACCTAGGGCCACTCCGCTAGCATTGCACATGACCTTGAATAGTAAGGACCAATCAAATGCGACTATGATGGGAGCAGTAGTCAGCTTCCGTTTCAGACATTCGAAGGATTTGAGGCATAATTCATCAAAAACAAACTTCACCTCCTTCTCAAGTAATTTGCACAAGGGGTGTGCAATCTTCGAGAATCTCCTTGATGAATCTCCAATAGAACCCTACATATCCCAAAAAGCTCCGGATATATTTTACTGAAATCAGTGGTGGCAAGCTAGAAATTACCTCATTCTTCACCTTGTCCACCTCAATACCTTTACCGGAAATCCTTTCACCTAGCACAATAACCTCCTTGACCATAGAATGGCTCTTCTCTCAATTAAGCACCAAATTGGTTTCTTTACATCTTTACATCACCTTACTCAGATAAGTCAAGCAATCATCGAAGGAGTCACCAACAATAGAAAAATCATCCATGAAAAATTCTATGGTGTCCTCCACCATGTTCGAGAAAATTAACATCATGCAGCACCGACATGTTCTAGGTGATAATGCTTAAACTCACACTTCCTGACAAAGTATAAAGCAGACATTTCAATAAAGACCCCAACTAATAGGTTGGGGTCGAACCCACACGAAATATGGAAGGATATAGAAGAATGCTAGTATTTAAGTTTTTAAGTCAATTATCTCCTAAAGAGGGGAATTTGTAAAAGTAACAAGTAATATTATTGATAAATTGAATGTTGATTTCAAATTAATGCAACTAACTAGGGTAAGTGTTCCCCATGGGTCATAACTACTGCGGATTTTACACTTGTGATCTATCCCAATACTTTACTTGTAGAACTGATACTAGGGTTCATCCAAATGACTGGTTCGTCCCTATTGGATAACTATACTCAAATCACCAGGTTAGGTCTCATGAGAGATTTCAATTTAACCATTATCAATTTTTCCCAAATTGAACTATCCTGCGACCACAGCTCAAGTTAATACAATGATAATAAAGATCAGGGCTTTGTTGTAATTCTCTTTTCCTAATCTCTACTTCTCTAGGTTCAAGCAAGTAAAGAATTTGGGCAATTCCTAATGTTGTACATCATTAATAAATATTTAAACATGAAGAGAATACAATACAAGCATTTAGTATTGATTTAGAATCGAGTCGTGCAAACCCTAGTTCATTAATTCACCGTGGTTCCCACAACCCTAGTTGTGGAGGTTTTAGCCTCTCATGTTTATATGTAAATTAATAGCATTCATAGATAAAATTTTAAATTAATACTTACAATGATGATAGGAATAAACTCACTTGATTATTGCAAAAAACGAGGAAGAACAACTCAACAATTGTCTCAAAGTATGTCGTGAAATAAAACCTTACAACTTGCATAGCTTGCGTCCTCTAAATTGTGTCAAGACTTTTAATCGTCTCCTTAATCGTGTCTAACCTCTTGTTGTATCTAGCACACTCTATTACAAAGAAATAAAAGGGTACTTATAATAGTAGATTTATGCCTTCTTTGTTCCTTTATGGATTTGATTTGGGATTTGTAGCTCCTTTTCCTAGTTGAAGTGGGTTTTGACTTTTGGCCATTTGAACACTCTTGTTGTGCCACTCAAGGCATCGCGTTGGAAGAGCTACGCCTCGCACATGCCATCACGTTGGTACAGGGCCACATCACCCATGTTTTTGCACTAAAGTACCGGTGCCTCGCGCCTCTGGTCGCACAGCAATATAGGCGCCTCACGCTGCTAGTCGTGCGGGCATGGCAGTGCAATGCTACATGCTATGATCTCGTCTTGGTTCATTCCAACTTCATCACATTCAATCCAAAAGCCTCAAATACACCCAAATCGATCATTTTTAGCCCTGATATCCTCTAATCATTTGTGTTAGCTCTCTTAACAAATATATAACACAAAAAATGCCAACACACATAATTTGTTCTCAAAATATAGTAAAGTATGGGAAAAATATGGATAAGAAGTGCGTAAGTACTCCCTTCATCAATGGGCGCATTACACAACCCAATGGCATTCTTTTAAAGGCAAAAGTCTCATACGAAAAAATGAAGGTGGTTTTCTCTTAGTCTTCTGGGGCTATGGAAATTTGATTGTACCCGAATAACCATCAAGAAAGCAATACCAACCTCCACCTGTGAGATGATTTAGCATATGATCCATGAATTGCATAGAGAAGTGGTCTTTCTGTGTCCAATGGTTTAGCTTCCTATAGTATATGCACACTTGTCAACCTGTAATTTAGGATTTGGTAATTTACCAACTCATAAGATCCTCAAGAATGGGCTTTTGCATAGTTTTCACATCAACTAGGAAGGTTTTATGCCTTTTCTCTTTGATTTTGCAGGTATTGAACTTAGACAAGGAAAGTAGAGAAATTGAACAAAAAGCACTCTAATGGAAGATAGGAATCTGTGTGCCACACTTTGGCACCTGTGTCGCAGTACTCACTGGACAGAGCTAAAGTGCACCTACGAATCATAGGGTGGCACCTGTGAAACGTAAGTGCAAATGCAACTAATTTTGGAACAAAGCAGCATTGACCTGCGAAGGATCCGCGAATCGCGGATGGGAACCTGCAAAACGCAAGTGCCGCGCAAGTGACCAGATCACTGACTAGGATACATTGTCTAACTCTAGCGCAAATTCAATGTGGAAGCTTCCAAGGGTGTGATAGAGGCGTGTTCCCGGTACATTCCGAAGTGAAACATGTAAAAAGAAATTGATGCTTGAGAATTCATGTGTGCTTATTTGATGAATGGGTTGATGAATTTATTCTTGAGAATTCATGTGTTAATATTGATAAATGAGTTGATGATTGACAATTGAGAATTCATGTGTTCATATTGATAAATGAGTTAATGAATTGATGATTGTGAATTCATGTGTTTGTATTTGATAAATAAGTCATTGAATTGCTTCATTGAGCTTTTCATGTATGCAATCCTTCTGAGTTGATGACTGATTGGAGAAAAACTACTAAGTGTGGGAACAAGGTTGACAGATGAGTCATAGTATTGCTAACACACTACCGCTGCAGCGGTACTATAACCGTTGAAGCGATACCGTTATTATGGCCCCATCCATGCTGCAGTGAGGCCTAATCTAGTGAGCAGGACAGCTTAGATCTTACTCTGAACAATGTTGGAACTAGGGTTGTAGATTGAGTAATTGTTTTTGTGAATGTGTGTTGCTATTATACTGCATATTCATTATTACCTAAGGTCGGCCGATGATGCCTACCAGTACATTTTGTCGTACTGATGCTACTCCTGCAGTTCTTTTTTGAGTGCAGACTGTGATCTAGAAAATTCCTCTCATCCCCATATGTAGAACAGCAACTCGATATTCAGAAGGTGAGCGGATTCGGATGTGATGTTATAATTCCACCACAGAAGATGTCTCTTGTTTAGACATCGACTTGCTGATTTTCTTAATTCATTCCTTTTTATACTCTTCTCGGTAAATGTCCTCAAGTACAATGACTTTTGGTTTCTAGGAATGTAATAGATAGATTTGGAATTAATTGTCTTGTTCTATTTCAAGGCTTCCATTATTTATTTTTATAATATTTATCTATTTGTATTACTTTTGAAATTGAGTAATTAGTTAGGATTCGTTGGTTTGCCTATTGGGAAGGAGGGGAGTTTTTTCGGGTGTCAATCACAGTCGTTTGGTTAATGACAAAGTTGGTAGCATAGCCCTAGGTTCGTTGATCTCATTGCATGATTATGAGTCGAGTAGAGTCTCGCGGATTGGTACGGAGACGTCCATTACTTATCTTTGAGAGGCTACAATACATTAGGAAAACTCCCTTCTTTCTCTACTTTTCGTGCTATTACTTGATTCTAATTGGTATATGGTGATCCAAATTGGTATCTAATAATTTTTTTCTTTCTTTCTCTCATAGATAGTTAGCACACATGCAGGAGTAACCAAAAAGGACACACCCGAGCCAGAGGTGGCCGCTGCGGTTCGCGACAGAGGATGAGGTCAAGGCCGTAGGCAAAGGCCTACCTCTGCCAATGGTAGAGCCCATAATCCTGGTCAAGCTCAGAAGGTCAGAATTTCCAGTGCCTCCAACGGCTTAGGACAGAGTGGTAGTAGAGGTGGAGATACCAACATAAGGAGAGGTTATGGTCGCTCCGGCTTCCTCCAATGTCCTAGCTCAGGTCCTAAATCTTTTGAGCAGCCTCTTGGGTAATGGATTAGCACCAGCAACTCCATCAGGACATCAATTGGGGATATAACATACAGCCATTGTGGCTCCCCGTATGGATGATATTTCTGAGGCACTGATGTTTCTGAAGTCGGTGGCTAGACTAGTGATGACTGGTAAGGAGCATGACTTGTTTAGGAGGTTCACAATGATGAATCCTCCCATATTTTATGACACTAAGGATGATAAAGAATATGAGTTCATCATTGACTACCATGAGAGGCTCCATAAAATGGGCGCTATGGAGAATATGAGGTGGAATTTGTCATCTTTCAGCTAATAGGAGAGCATTTGTAGAGTGCAGACCGGTGGGGTCACCACCACTGACCTAAACTCAGTTCTATTCCACTTTCTTGGAGAAACATGTGCCTCGTACCCTACAAGATCGGAGGCTATATGAGTTCACCACCATCGAGTAGGGACCTCTTCAATTATAGCTTATGAGGCTCGACTTCACTCACTGTCCAAATATGCTCTACCTTTATTACCCACTAAGGAGGAGAGGATTAGGTGGTTTGTCAAATGCCTAAATGTAAGCCTTCAGTCATCAGCCTTACAGATGGTCTCGGCATGTAAGACCTTTCAGGAAGTGGTAGAGTTCATGAAGAATGTGGAGGAGGTTAACCAAGATGGTTATGCGAGGAATGTCGAGAAGAAGACTCAAAAGGTGGGTACCTTAGGTGGTTTCATTACTAGGACTCTGATTCCCCAAGGGTACTCAGGACTCCCTATTTAGTCGCCTATGCAGGCATCAGTTGGGGGTTCATCAGGGAACATGCAGCGGCCTTCAGGAATAGTTAGGAGAACCCATATGGTTCTCTTAGACTTTGGGGATCGCCCTATCTCCTCCGTTCTGACTTAAAAAGTAGGTGATATATAAGATGTGTCATGAGTGTGGGGAGTATAGATGATAACATCCAAACTACACCCCTCTTAATAAGAGAGTGTACATGGTCGTTGCTCAAAACAAATATTCCCAACAAATGTCGGGGTCGAATCCCACAGAGACGAGTGAATGATTTGCACAAGTGTTGTTTAGGAAATTTGAATTAACTCGCACCAATAAAGG
>JACEIK010001488.1:28530-82862 GCA_018107945.1 Datura stramonium | reverse complement strand
GAGTGAATACTAGAGGTGTGGTGTAGATGGGGTGTTAATCAAATAAGGATATGCTAGACCATCAAATCATTTCAAATAAATATCTTTGGACGAGATGGCGCCCTATATTTTTCAACCTCATGGGTGCCTTTTTATCGTGTCCTTTCGAACCTCAAGACACAATTCAATTGGCCCAATAGAGTTTGGGTCAATAGATGAACTATTTCTAGCCATCAACTACTAATTAGGATTGTTAATATGGGTTTTTGGATATTTCTAGCCCAACACCACACCATCACATCTATTCCCACCATCAAATTCTCTCCCAAAACTTAATTCTTCTTTTTTAAGCTGAAATTAAGTGAGAACACTAAACCCACATTTGAAACTATGGATCATCAATTAAAAATTATAGAGTATTCAACAGATTTACACTAATTAAGAAATTAAGATGAAATTAGCAATACCCAATCTAATTAAGCACCCATCATCACACATCTCTAGTTGATGATTTAGCTACTCATGATTAAGAAACTAAAGAGTATATTCATTAATAAACTCAATGATTTCATTACTAAGAGCAAGCAAAATCAAACCCAAAATATGTTTGAGACAATGGTTATACCTTGCTAAGGAAGAAGATTAAAATAGGAAAAGCAATATTCAAAAATATCCTCCAATGGGGTTCTTCTCTCTAAAAAGAAAAAGGAATGTTCAAAAAGCTAAATGTATGTATAGAGTACTTTCTTCTAGAATATATACAAAAATAGGACAACCAATATCCTTTTTTTAGTGTTGGACATAATTTCCCCTGTTCAAGAATTTTTTCACTTGCGGCAGAACCGGCGATTTGCACGTTGCACTCTGTGAACCACTGTTTGCTTTCTTCTGCGATCTAGTGATGTTTAAGGACCATTCAAAAATGTCGTCGGTGGTTCACCGGCTTCCATCCTATTATACCCAGGAAGCCCAAAGATCAGACCCGAGAGTTGAAATGGAGAAAACTATAAATATGGCACCAAGTAACAGAATGAGTTGTTCTGTGACCCATGGGGTAGGCCACGAGTCGTGAGAAGACTCGTGGTGAGGTTCAAGGCTTGAGTTGAAATTTTGGCATTTGAAGTCCCCACGGACTGGACAATGAGTCGTGGTCAGTCCCCATGACACGTTGAGTCAGTCGTGGTCAACGATTAAAGGAAAGAGAAGGAGACCTGGCAGCATACCCTACGAAAGTTCCCCATGAGTCATGGTCAGTCACCAAGATTCGTGGGATGAGTCATGGTCGACATGTTGGAAATGATTTGAAATCTTAGGCAGTGAGGGTGACGAGTGGTGACCACGAGTCGTGGTCACCAGTAATGACTCGTGAGGTCCCCCGTGACGAGCCCTAGACAAACTATTGGACAGTGCACTCGACGATTGATGCCACGACTCGTTCCCTTGGACGACGACTCGTCCAGTCCCTTATTGGGACTGGCAGTCAGTTATTTCCTGTGAATTTAGTAAGGGATTTTTCGTAATTTCTATGATCCTATGGACTAAACTACATCGTTTTAAGCTACGAATGATGAGTTTTAAGAGGGTAAGTTCATTTTAGGCCATTCTTACTCATGCATGCAAAGTTAGAGAGTTAGAGAGGTGATCAATCGCTTTTCCTTCAAGTTCTTTTCAATTCTTCGTTGGGCATTCAAGGAGTGATAAAATCAGATCTTCCCCAGGTATGTAGGGTTATGAATGGGTGAATCCGTTCACACCCATGCCCAATCTATCTTTAAATCATGAAAATTTCTATGTTGATTCGATGGGGTTTTAACCCAATACATGAAATTCTTATTATGTTTCTATCATGTTTCAAGCTTTATAAATTTAAAATGTCCAATTATGAGAAGTTCATGAAAGATGAGATTTACGATGAATGTTCAATTATGATGAGATATTATGGATGAAAATCATGTTTTCAAGTTACCCATGTTTATGATCATGTTTTCAAGTGAATTATATATTTTCAAGCATGTCAAAGTATTGGGCAATGCCCATATGTTCAAGTATGATTATGATTTTACGAATTTAGCTTACCACATGGTTTTGGAGCGAAGACTCCCGATTATGTTCGACTTGTGGTATGGTTTGAGCCAAGGCTCCTCATGTATGATTCAGATTTATGTATTCATGATTATTCGCTTTGTCAATAGATGATGGTCAGCTTCGTGGAAAAACAAGGGAGATCATATGCATGTTTTTTTGGGAGTTAGTATCTAGCATCGAGTAGGCTATGGGTCAGTCAACCCTATGCCTCAGAACTACGCACCAACATAGGTACAATCAGATTATATTGGGACCTCCTATGTGAGCTATCCCCTGCTCCGATTGGACCACGAGCTTGATATCGATATCATGGTATCGTCCTTAGACTTGGCAAGGATTTGGATGGCTCTACCCATTTGAGTGTGATAGTTGGGACCACGTAAAATCTATCGTGGTATGTCGGTTATATGACGAGTCTCCCATTGTTACTCGTGATTTTAGTTGTGCATGTTTATCACTTATGATATATATATATATATATATGTTCTTTATTTCAATTATGATTGAGTATTTTCAGTTTTCAACTTTAGAGAGTTAGTTGGGATCTTATCCCATCAGACTTAGAGGCTTTTTAGACAAAAGAATGTAATCAACTTCAACTTCATGTGTATTTCTAATGTGATGTTTATTTCAGAATTCCGCTAAGTTTATCATATTGATCTATAATTTTATGGTTTAGTTAGATGTATGTTCATTCCATGGGTCGACTTGGAGTCTCTCGGGGCTCCTTGTCCCGTATCCCGATTCGGGCCTATGTTCGGGTCGTGACAAACTTGGTATCAGAGCAATAGGTTTAAAGTGTCCTAGGGTGTCTGAAATCCACATTCTTTTTCATAGGTGTGAATCATGCCACACTTATGACGAAGAGGCTATGAGACATTTAGAAGATGTTCCCCTTCTTCCATGATTTGTATCGTGCGATGAAATATCTCCCTATCCTTCTAACTCGTGCTATTTGCGATTACAGAATCATGGCTCCCCACAGAGTTAATGGTAGGAGGAACGGGAATGGAAACGGCCACGAGGATGGAAATAGAGACAGGCACCAACAAGCCCCACCAGTCCAAGAGCACCATGCATCAGAGCCGGTTGCCCATGCTGAATTTAAGGCAGCTATTCAGATGTTAGCATAGGCCTTGACCGCTCAGGTCAACCAATAGGCAGTGGCATATGTTTCGCAAAACGAAAATGCGGCGACAGCTCGAGATAGAGATTTCTTGAGGATGAACCCGCCAGAGTTTCTTGGTTCCAAGGTGAACGAGGATCCACATGAGTTTATTGATGAGATTGTAAAGATCACCCAGGTCATGGGGGTGAATGAAGTTGAGTTTGATGAGCTGGCCTCATATCAGTTGAAGGGGGCGCACACATATGGTTTCGATTTTGGAAGGATAGTAGGGCAATCGGAGCAGGCTCTATCAGTTGGGAGGAGTTCCATGTTGCCTTTTTGGACCGGTTCTTCCCTCGTGAGATGAGGGAGTTGAAAGCAGTTGAGTTCATAAATCTTAAGCAGGTGAAGATGAAAGTGCAGGAGTATGCCCTTGAGTTCACTCGCCTATCAAAGCACACCCCAAAGTTAGTGGTAGATCAAAGGGTGAGAGTGAGTAGATTTGTTCATGGAGTGGCGGACTATCTAGACAAGGATTGCAGGACCGCTATGCTCCAGCGGGATATAGATTTCCCTCGGATAGTCTTATGCGCCAAATAGATGGAGGCGGCACATATGAGGGAGAGGGAGGCCAAGAGGGCTAGGACTGATAGTTACAGATTCTCTCAGTTGAGGTTAGGTGGTGGGCACCGACAAAAGACCCACTAGGGATCTTCATCCCCAGCATCTTCAGCATTGAGTGTGCCATCTAGAACTAGGCACAATCAAAAGGGGCGAGCATCAGGCTCTAGGGGTCATAGCAGTAGATTCACAGATTCTAGCATCCTAGTTTGCGACAGGTGTGGCGGGGGGCACACGGGCCAATGCTTGGCAGGTACATGTGCTTGGTTTGGGTGTGGGAAGCCCAGACATATGCTCAGAGATTTCCCAGCAGCAAGACAGGGCCATGATAGGGGTCAAGGCCTAGCTTCCGGTTCAATAGCTCCACCCGTACGCTCAGCACAGCAGGGGGCATCTACTAGCATAGGTGGTAGTCAGTGCCAAAACAGATTCTATGCCTTAGCATCCCACCAGGAGTAGGAGGTCTCCCCAGATGTAGTCACTAGTATGCTACGAGTTTTCCATCTCGATGTATATGATTTGTTATATATAGCGGCTACCTTGTCTTTTGTGACACCTTATGTGGCTAGTAGTTTTGAAGTCAGTCTTGAAATATTGTCAGAACCCTTTGCAATCTCTATTCTAGTGGGTGATTCGGTTGTAGCTAGATGGATATATAGAAGTTGCCCGGTCATAGTCCTTCAAAAAGTCACCCCAGCAGATTTAGTAGAGTTAGCCATGACCAATTTTGATGTTATCCTTTGCATGGATTGGCTATTTTCATGTTATGCCTCAGTTAATTGTAGAACCCAGGCAGTAGAGTTTAGATTTTCGGGCAAGCCAGTCTTAGAGTGGAAGGTATTTCAGCCATGCCTGTAGGCCATTTCATTTCTTACCTTAAGTCTAGAAAGGTAATTTCTAAAGGTTGTGTGTATCATCTAGTTAGGGTTAAGGATGTGATGTCCGAGACCCCGACTATCCAATCAGTTCTAGTAGTATGTGAGTATCCTGAAGTGTTCCCAGATGATCTACCTGGAATCCCTCTCGAGCGGGAGATTGATTGGTATTAACCTTCTTCCCAATATGCAACCTATATCAACTCCTACCTACAAAATGGCTCCAGCCGAGCTAAAAGAGTTGAAGGAACAATTGAAGTATCTATTGGATAAGGGTTTCAGTAGACCAAGCAAGTCCCCATGGGGTGCACCAGTTCTCTTTGTCCGAGAGAAAGATGGCTCTTTTCGCATGTGCATTTATTATCGGCAATTGAACAAGGTCACCGTCAAGAACATGTATCCTCTACCTAGTATTGATGATTTGTTTGACCAGCTTCAAGGTGCCAAGTGTTTTCGAAGATAGATCTCAGATTCGGGTACCATCAGCTCAGAATTCGGGAGAGCGACATCCCAAAGACAGCCTTCAGGACGTGGTATGGTCATTATGAGTTTGTAATTATGTCATTTGGACTAACGAGTGCTCCTGTAGATTTTATAGACTTGATGAACAGGGTGTTCAAGCCATACTTGGATATGTACGAGGCCGTGCTTATTGATGACATCCTGATATACTCTCGGAGCGAGAAGTATGCCACTCATTTAAGGGTGGTGCTACAGTCTCTCAAGGATCGCCAATTATATGCTAAATTTAGCAAGTGTGAGTTTTGGGTGAACTCAGTGGCATTTTTGGGCCATGTGGTATCAAGTGAGGGCATAAAGGTGGACTCTCAGAAAATAGAAGTGGTGAAGAATTGGCCTAGGCTGGTGAATCCTTCAGATATCTAGAGCTTTTTGGGCTTAGCTGGCTACTATCGAAGGTTTGTTGAGGGGTTTTTATCTATTGAAGCGCCAATGACCAAATTGACCCAAAAGAAAGTGAAATTTCAATGGTCGGAGGCTTGTGAGAGAAGCTTTCATGAGTTGAAGACTCAACTTACCTCAGCACCGGTGTTAACCCTACCAGAGGGTACCAATGGATTCATGGTGTATTGTGATGCTTCAATGATCAGACTTGGGTGTGTATTTATGCGGCATGGAAAAGTTATAGCATATGCCTCCAGACAGCTGAAAGTTCATTAGAAGAATTACCCGACCCGTGATCTTGAATCGGCCGCGATGGTATTCGCCTTGAATATATGGAGACATTACTTGTACGGGGTCCATGTGGATGTGTTTACAGATCATAAGAGTCTACAATATGTGTTTACCCATAAGGATCTCAATTTTCGACAAAGGAGGTAGTTAAAGCTACTTAAAGACTACAATATGAGTGTGCTTTACCATCCAGGAAAGGCTAATGTAGTAGAAGACGCACTTAGTAGACTCTCTATGGAGAGTGTGTCCCATGTGGATAAGGGAAGAAAAGAGCTGGTGAATGGTGTGCATCGACTTGCAAGGTTGGGAGTTCGGTTGGTTGACTCGACCGATGGCGATGTGATAGTTCATAACGGATCAGAATCGTCCTTGGTGGCTGATGTAAAAGCTAGACAGGACGAGGACCCTATTTTGATAAAATTAAAGGAAGCCATTTAGAATCAGAAGTTATGCATGTTTNATATATATGTTCTATAGCAGGTTTGACACAATGTTCAGTTTTACTTATGATTATAAGATTTAAGCTTTGGGTCATTCGATTAAGTTATGATGTTATGTTATGTTGAGATCATGATTTCAGAAAATAGCATGCAAGTCCTACTCTCAGATTCTTATCTTGATCATGTTTTATACTATGCATATTTTAAATTATTTTACTTGTTTAAGCAGTTTTATTTACCTTACATACTTGGTACATTTCATGTACTGACCGCATACTCTATGTTGTATCGTTTTATGATACAGGCCCTGGAACTCAAACTCAGCCTCGTCCTTAGTCGGCCTTTCTGAGTTCGCATCAGTCCCTATTGGTGAGTCCTCATCTGTCGACGACCCCTCTTTATTTCAATTATGATTGAGTATTTTCAGTTTTCAGCTTTAGAGAGTTAGTTGGGATCTTGTCGCATCAACTCATCAGACTTAGAGGCTTTTTAGACAAAAGAATGTAATTAACTTCAAATTTGTGTGTATTTCTAATGTGTTGTTTATTTCAGACTTCCGCTAAGTTTATCATGTTGATCTATCGTTTTATGATTTAGTTAGATATATGTTCATACCATGGGTCGACTTGGAGTCTCTCGGGGCTCCTTGTCCCGTGTCCCGATCCGGGCCTATGTTCGGGTCATGACACATCCATTATCCGCCGATTAATTTCCTCCTCGGTCTAGCAAGATCCAGCACCTGTCGGCGATTGAACAGGTGAATCGTCGGTTGATGTCCACGGCCTCCAGTTGCATTTTCTCCTCAAACCAGTGATTACCTGCGTTTGACCGGCATTTCCCTGGTGTCCTTCGATGGAGCACCGATTTTCACCTGATTTTATTTTTTTTTACTCCACGTCTTGCTCTTCCTCATCAACTTAGATCCCTATACATAAAAATGCAAAAAGGGCATAAAATTCATCTAAATGAATTGAAAACTAAGCTAAATCTCATGCTTAAGAGCCTAATGAGTTGGTAAATTACCAACTCATCAAACCCCCAAACTTGAATCATTTTTCGTCCTCGAGTAATGCAATTCTTATCAGTTGAGAAACATGCCACTCCCCAAGAGTTTATGCATCAATGATCACTTAATCCATGACAACCCAAAAATGCTCACCGCTTATAGAAAAAAAAGAAAATTCCCCAAAAAAAATATATGGAAGAGTTTCAAGAGGCAACCACAATTCAAAGGCATGATTTACTAATACTTTCATTTTGCAAAACAAGGGCATAACTTATTCAACGAAACACACATAGCATCTCAATTCATAATTACTGCATATTCAAAGTTTGCCTTAGAGCTCGCACTACTCATTTCTCAATCACACCTTTACCTCAATGCAAGTGTGTCCTCAAAAGGGATGATACCACTCACCAAAGAGAGAATCCCCTTTTCATGAATCAATGCACACACAAGGGAATATAGAAAAAGATAATCACACTCACTCTCTCAAAAGAAATCTTCATGCACACAACTCGACCCACAGGCTTGCCTTTCATGTAATTCACCACTAATGTAGAGTAATCATACTCATAATCAATTAGTACTTACAAGTCATGATGAAGTCTAGGGGTAATAGTAGGACAATTATTTGGCTCTAGTGACTAGATCCACCCTAATGCCTTTATGTGAACACTTTCACCTTTTCATCTAACCTTCTATATCACTCCACCTTATTCCTCCTTTTTCTACCATTTCCCTCTTCTATTGCTTGAAGACCTTCCTTGTAGCTCCTTTAGCTATCACATTAAGCCTCTAAGAAAGAGGTAACACCATTTCACTTTTCTTTTCTCTTTTGGTACCTTAAGGTTCCTCAGCTCATTAGTTTCATTCCTTTTTCTCACAAAGTGGTGCTACCTCATGTTTAGGCTTCTTATATATCCCCCTTTCTTGAAAACCCCTAAACATAGGCTCTTTGCCTCTTTCTCATTGATTTCATTATATCTCTCTATGTCTTTGGGCTTTCATCCCCTATTTTTCTCATTCGATCACCAATAGAAATTAGGGAGGATGGGTGCCAAGAAGAGGGGATCAAAGAGGGGCATTGACTTGTAATTTGGTTTTCAAGAATAAACAGTTCAAAAGGGCTCAACATTGGCTAGCAAAGGAAGACATTTTCGGAGGTCATTTTGGAAAGAGGGGCTAGTCCAATGCCTAAAATCATGTTATAAGTGCAGCTACATCTAGGATTTCGCCTTGAGTCACACTTAGCGAAAGCTCTAGATAAGAAGAGATGCATGATATTCATAAAAATCATTACCACATGAGCTATAAGTCATTATCATCACAAGATTTTGATTTAAGACATTAGAGCATGCGAATTCATTAGCCAAACAGGGAATATACAATGTATGACAAAAGAGTGCTATATTTCTCATTTCTCATTTTCATGCCACATCTCAAAATTTTTGGTGGTACCTCTTAAAGTAGCTCTACAGAAGTCTCAAGAAAGACATAGCATTTTCCCTTAAGAGAGTTACCTCACAATCTATCATTGGGAAATACCAACCCGCTTTGACAACAAAAAGAAAAGAAAAAGAAAAATGCTCCTTGAGAAAGAATGGTGGTATGAAGACAACCCTTGGAGTTTGATTACTATCTACTACTTACATAGGTGAACAACAAGATTTGGGTCACAATGCACATTTAGCCATTAAGAGCAACGACCAATTTCACAACACTAACATCTAAAAATCATTCATTTAATCCATTCACAATTTTATCAAAACAACCAGCCGGCAAGGGCAATCATCAACAATACTAAAATGAGCCCGACAAAGGCTCAAAACTCCTCATCAGATAAAAATAAAAGCCCGAAAGGGCTACATCAGCCATAAACAAAATAAAGCATAAATAACCACCCAGAAAAGCACTCATCCCACCCCCAACTCAAATATTACATTGTCCCCAATGTAAAACATGAAAATAAAGGGGGAAAGAACTCCTTGAGTGGGTTACTCCTCCTCATCCATATCATCAGCCGCACCAGCTCCTGCCTCTCCATCAAAGCCTTTATCACCTAGATCTTCTGCGTCATCTCCCAAGCCCTTTAACAAATCATCAATGGGGCCTCAAACTGTAGAAGGGGAAGCCATTGCGGCATCAAGAGCACTCAAGTCAGGAACCTCCATGGATGTCCGACTTTTCCACTCATTTACTTCAGTCCGATGAGAGGTAACATGTCACGACCTGAATGGAGGCCCAGATTGTAGACACGGGACAAGGGACCCCGAGAGACCCCAAGCGACCCATGGCATAAGCATACAACTATTCTCAATGAAACAAGCAGGACATTGACATAAAACATAGCAGAAATGTAACCATAGCATAACATCAAGAAATACTGGATGTATACAAGAGTTGAGTACTACATACTAGTCTGAAAACCTATACTACAAACGATGGGTTGATGGGACAGAATCCCCAACTAACCCGAACAATACTGGAACTCAATATAACATAAAAAGTCTGTCAAACAGCCCTCGGAACATGAGGACTTACCAATGAATTGATAACGTAAGCTAAGATGGACTAAGGATAAGGACGAGCCAAAGATCCAGACCTTGTATCATGAAATGATACAGCATTGAAAGTATGCGGTCAGTACGTGGAATGTACCGAGTACGCAAAGTAAGTAAAACCGCTCTAGCAAGGTAGATTATTTAGAACAGTTCATAATATATCATAAGCTTTCAACATGAGAGTAAAGGCATACATGCATTCTTTCTGTATTCACAATCTTATCATAACATGACCATACATAGCTTTATAATATCATGATTGACTCGAAAGACTCAAAGATGAAACATAACATTTATATCAAACGTTGAACAATGAGTCAAACATTTCTTTATGAACATGCATGCATAAGTAATCATCATGAGTAATGAATATGAAAATCTGAATGATATAGACAGTGGGAGACTCGTCACTTAACTGAAATACCACGATAGATCTTACGTGGTCCTAACTATCACACTCAAGTGGGTAGAGTCATCCATAACCTTTCCATAGTGATGGACGATACCATGATATTGATATAAAGCTGAAGGGCCAATCGGGCTGGGGATAGTTCACAAGGGAGGTCCCGATAATATAATAGTATCAACCTACGTTGGCGCGTAGTTCTGGAGCATAGGGTAATCGACCCTTAACCCACTCGGTGCTAGACTCTTCTCCCAAAAACATGCAATGCTCTACATCATATATAACAAAGCTCAACATCGTCTATTGACGAAGCTCAACATGAAATCATGCATGACTCAACATCGTATGAAACGAAGCTAAACATTGTGTATTGACAAAGCTTATTAATGAAATCATTAATAGACTTAACATCATATGAAAATGAAGCTCAATATTGTCCTTCGACAAAGCTCAATAATGCAATACATCTCAATTATAAATTCATTCACATGAGAAGCTTTATTTCGAACATACCACAAGCTCAATCATAGGTGGGATCACTTACTCTTAATCATGTGGTAAGCTACATGTAGAAATATTTGCTCAACATACCACCAGCTAGAATTCATAATAAAATTGGGAAATTTCAATTTAAATAATGTGGTAAGCTTATGTCGGGAAAATCATCACTTTAATCAACATGTGGGCATTACCAAAAGCTCTATCATTCGAGAATCCAATTGATTCATTTAGGAAACAACATCAAAATCATGGGTAGTTTTAGAAACATGCTTTTCATCATCAACTTCATCATCACCACACATTTACCATAAATCACCTCTTTTGTGAACTCTTCACCCATGGGCATTTTAGATTCAATTTTTGGAAAAATAATTTTTATAAGAGAAATAAGTTAGAATACGCTCAAACTTCGTAAATCATCAATATCAACTCAATCTAATAATTCCCATGAATAGATATATAAGAATCATGCAATTGATCAAAACCCCATAATTGATTATTCATAATTTAACACGAATTGATAGGAATTGGGCATGGGTGTGGAAGGAAGACACACATTAAAACCCTATATACTTGGAAATGGATTGACTCAAAGTTCCTTGAATATCCACAAAGAAATTGATGGAAACTTGGGGAAGACGACCTTGAATCTCCCAAAAAACTCTCTAAAGTTCTTCCATGAGAATGGGCATGCATAAATGACATAACTCATCTTATCACACTTAGAAAATATCCAAAATGACGTAGTTTAGGGTCTAAAAGCACGGAAAAGACTAAAATGCCCTTAATGAACCTGCCCTAAAAACTGGCCGAATGAAACCACGGGTGGCACCAACGGGTCGTGGAAACAACCCACGGACCGTTCTGTCTTCTCGTTGAATGAATTGTTGAATGCTTTCTCTTTGGAACTTAACCAACAGATGGACAGGATGGGTCGTACTATGATCCAACAGTTCGTTCCTTCGGTCATTGATTTCTCCCTCTAACCTTCTGAACTTCTATACAACGAGCCTCACCACAGCTCGTCGTACGCTTCAACGGTTTGTGGTTACTATTCGTCCTTTCTCACTAAGATCTGGGCTCCCTTACCATGACTTCCCACAACGAGTCATTGCAAGCCAAAATGGGTTGTAGAATGACCCATTGTACCTTCCTACTGGCAAGTCCACTTCCTACCATAACAACATATGATGGCCCGTGGTTACTTACCACGGGTCGTGGTACCTATCATTCTGCAACTTTTTTCCCAACTTTCAGCAGTTCTGCATTTTAGCTTCCCGGGCCTACTCCTAAGCACTTCCGTGGTATTATATAACAGCCCCCTCCACAACATCTACCCATTTACTCAATATGGTAAGACTCTCGTACATGGACTTTATTTCCCTTTTCACCATTTGGGCAGTGGGGGTAGGGAGGCTCCAAGCAAAATTTTGAAGCTGAATCTCGTGAGAGTTGGTCATTTCCACAAGCTTGTGGACACCACTTGGTCGGGAGGATGTTGCAGGGGGTGATGCTCCCCGAAGAGGTATGTCACTGGAGGTTTGACCTGAAGCTTCTGGGTGAGGCATATTCAAATCTAGGGCTTGTGGAGACTGCAGCAGAACAATGAGATAGAGAATCCTCTGGCAAATCAAAGGCCTACAACTGCTTCCGCTTGACCTTGGGTGCCTCAGTGTCCCTTTTTTGATCTATTTTGATTACACCCAAAGCGGGATTAGGGGTCTTATCTGCGAAAAATGGCACGTTAGCTTGCAAGCATAGTTGATAAATGAGCACGGCATATGGCATGGAGGTGTTGTTCTGTGTTGCTTTCCTCTTCATTTGTAGAGCCACAATCTCCCTAGAGTTTACAAGGACCCTTACCATGATGCAAGCGATAAGGATAGTTGTTTCCAAGCTCACCCATTGCTCATTCTTAGAAGGTATGATGCGTCCACAGATGAAGTCAGCCATAACTTGGCTTCAAATTTAAGATCATGGAGAGAAATTTCGCCGCCCGTAGTAGCCCAAAAGGGTGTTTCTACACCAACGATAGGAGTTATCCATGAGAATTGGTTCTCCTTATTAGAAATCCTGGCCATATATTCTGAGCTAGTGTCAATCTCATCCTCCCAGAATAGATAATTAATGGTTGCTAGAGTAATGTCGACCTCCACCCCTTGCACCATAACTGAAGGTAGGCACAGAAATTCATCTACCTTGCCTTTGTGGTTCATGCTCTCCTGCCTAGCCTGGTAGGAGGCGTAGAACTCTGGGACTAAGCTTGGATAGTAATCTGGGAGAGGATTGGCTAAAGCATGCCATTGTCTGTCGGTGAATTATGATGTGATGTTGGGAAGGTCACCGCGAAGCCCCACCAAATCAAATCTCCTCTCCACGGTGATTGATCGGCCCTTGCAGATGGCATAGTTTCCCTTCATATCAAGCACACAAAACATGATAGCCTCCAGAGAAGGTGTTGCGGATGCCTTTGACGTTTCTTTGCCCTTTGTGGATGAGGAGGCTAGCGCTTCACCCTTGCTGGGATTCTTGGATGAAGTCAATTTCTGTAAACACGATATTAGTGGCACCCGCAATGTATCTTTTTGTATTTTTCAAATGATAAAATGAAAACAATCAACAGCTATTCTAAAATTTAAATGAAAAATAAGAGGAGGAATTAGCAAGAATGAACTGGCAGCACCAGCGAAATGCTGGCGAACCGCAGGAGGCTATTTGTAGACCGCTGATGAACCATTAGTGATAGGAAGTAGAGTGGAGTGGAAACTTTTCCATTGGTGAATTATCGGCAAACCATCAATCGCGATCCGTGAAGCGCCAATGTGATGCAGGGTCAAGGTAGTGGCCTGAAGCCAATATTCGCCCGAACCAGCATTTCATCGGCGTTTTGTCGGACCAGATTGGCAAATAGCTGATGGTTGTCAACCACAGTGCTTCAAAATGCAATCCAATATCAAAACTCTCAAAAACTCACTCACATCATATCAAAGCATGACCTACACACATGAAAAGGGATAAAATGACAATTTACCCTTAAGAATGGTGTCACCCGATCTATCATTGGGCAAATTGGATCCTTTTAATCCCTTGGGGTTACTCATACTTCACCCCACTCAACTACACAAGAATAACCATTCTCCCACACCCATTTAAGCATCAGGCCTCTATTAACCCACAAATGTTACATTGTATGACTTAATTTAGCAAGTATGGTCTCAATAATGAAAAAATGTTAGGGGAAAGGGCAGTGAAAAGAAGGGAGATACATGCCATAACAACATCCATATGCAACAAGAATACCATTGATAAGAAAATTAGGAAGTTAAAATTATGTTACCACAACACGAGAATGAGTGTAGAGAATAGATGTGGAAGCTTGAGAGTGCTCAGCAATGGTGGAATTTTGGAGCATTACTAGTAAAGTGTGAGAATATAGCGAGAGTTAGGTGAAAGGATTAGGGGATTTTATAGGTGAAAAGGGATAATTGGTATTGGTTGAGGAGAAGGTGGATGTTTAATAGTGCTTGAAATGTAGAGGAAGTGGGAAAAAGGGAAATTTTTGGAATATGGAAAGGTGGTGTGTTGGGAAAATGAAATGGTGTATGGGGAAGTATTAAAAGGTGGGGAAAAGGGAAGTCTAGGAGAATAAAAAGGGAATCTATCAGGTTTTGCATTCCGTCGGTGGATCGCCATTTGTGAACTCACTACTCAAGTATTCTGACTCGCGTCGATGGTCAAGCAGCAGTTCACGAACTTGTATCGGTGTTCCATCGGTGACTCACCGATTTGACAATTTTTCTCCCAAGTTTATACTTCCAGTACTTAAGGGTGCGGCGGTTCGCCGGTCTAGCACGGTTCCTGCCTTGTTTTGTGCTCCTCCTCCTTGCGTCTCACCTACTTAGTCCTACAAAATCAAAAACAACAATGACATTTAAAACATTCAAAAGAAGACACTTGGGTTGCCTCCCAAGAAGTGCCTTAGTTAACGTCATGGCACGACGTATCTCTCATTTAAAATTCATTCTCCAAAGCATCATCCTCTGACTTAGCCTCCTCCATATAAACTCCTTCATACTCATTCTCCTCATTCAACACTCCGATCACTTTGCATTCATCAGGAGGTTCAGTGGATTGGCACACCTTGAAGGTAACCTCTTTACCTCCAACCTAAAACTTGAGCTCGCCTAGCTCTAGATCTATGAAAGCTCTACATGTGGCGAGCAATGGTCTTCCCAAAATGATTGGAACTTCTACATCCATCTCACAGTCAAGGACCACAAAATCAACTGGTAGGATAAGCTTATCTACCCTCACCAATAGATCCTCTAACACACCCACAGATTTCTTGATAGAGTGATCAGCCATTAACAACCTCATTGAGGTAGGTTTGGTGTTCCCAAGCCCCAACTTCTTGAATATTATGAGGGGCATCATATTTATACTTGCCCCAAGATTACAAAGGGCTTTCTTGAACACACACAACCCAATAGAGCAAGGGATTGTGAGGCTCCCGGATCCTTCTATTTTGGGGCAAGGTTGCTCATCATCATAGCACTACAATGATTTGTTGGCTCTCCGATGCCCACATCTATAACCTTCTTCTTCTTCAGCAGCTCTTTCATGAACTTAGCATATCCTTCTTCTTCTTGTCTAACCATTGTGGATAAGGAGGTGGAACTCTTGGTTCTTGTTCTTTCTCACTTGAGGCATTCATACCTACCTCTTCTTCATCAACATTTGAGGGAACTTCATCAACATCTCCCTCACCTTCATCCTCAACATTATCACAAATATTTGGTGTTTTTGCAACCGCGTCAGATTCTTTTTTATCATTTTCCTTAAAGGCAATAACTTCTTTAGGCTTAATGCCCGCATCTCCAAGCATTTCACCACTCCTCGTGACAATAGTCATGCATTGACTCCCCTTCTTGGGATTTGGCATTGTATCACTAGGAAGTGTACCTTTCATTCGGGGGTTCATTTGAGAGGATAAGTGGTTTGTTTGGGCTTCAAAATTCTTGATGGAAGTTAAGTGTGAACTCATTATTTGGGAAAAGTTAGACACCTTCCCTTCTAGTTTCTTGACCCCGTTGTCGGTTCACTCAACTTTCTTGAGAACCCTTGCTAACAACTTTTTAATTTTCGAGTTCCCTACATCACTCACACCTGGTTGAACTTGGGCGTTCTCAACATTAGGAGGGGGAATATATGGATCCGAAGTTTGATGATAACGGTCCCTCTCACGATTTTTCTCTCTATCGCACCATCTGTCATTTCTATCGGGATATCCCTATGCGTCGTGGTTTCTCCAACCTTTATTCTCTTCCCATGGGTGCCAAGGGCCTTGATTAGTCTCTTGATACCCAAGNCCCATATGATTAGCCATGTATTGACACTCCTCTTCCTATCTTGGTGGCAACGACTCTCCATCAAAATGCATTGGACCTTGCATTCCTACAGCATTCACAACTTTAGGTCCGACTCCCATAACATGTTTAGTCATTAACTCTAGTTGAGTCATCATTTTAGTAAGATTTTCATCTCTCTTTATCTATTTTTCTCATTTCTACTGTTAGCGCACTCGAACCCACATCATGTGATGCTACATTAGTCTCCCTTGTATGCCATGCCCGATTTGTCTTTGTCATTCTATCCAAGAGGGACTTAGCTAACCCATATGTCTGATCTATAGTTGATCCTCTAGTTAGATTGTCCCCAACGGATTTATTAATGGATTCTAGGGCTTGGTAAAAGATTTGAAGGAGCACTCTATCGGGGAGACCATGGTTAGAGCAAAGGGACACCTTTTTAAACCTTAGCACACCTTCTTTTTAAACCTTAGCCATGCTTCATGCAAAGGATCCTCTGGCTCTTGCCTAAAGTTTGTGATATCATCTCGCAGCTGTACATTGTTTAGGGAGGTAAAAAATGATCCAAGAAAGCTTATGTCAGTTCTTGCCATGTGGTGATACAACCCGGAGGGAGCTCCTCCAACCACATAATCGCCTCTCCCGTTAGCGAGAATGGAAAGATCCTCAACCTGATAGACTCTTGGCTTATATTTGTGATGTTAAAGGGTTGGAAAATCTCTAATAAATTCCTCAAGTTGCGGTTTGCGTCCTCACTCAGTTTACCCCCGAAAAGCCCTTGCATTTCCTACGGTTAGTAGGTGAATGGCCCCTGCAACTTCAGGCATAACTGGGTTATCATGTTACCTTCAACCTACCCTAATAACCAACAACAAGATCAACATCAACAACTAAAATGCTAGACCAACTAAAATTAACAAACAACACAAGGATATCAAGCGCCAGTCCCCGTCAACGGTACCTTTTTTTGATAACATCCAAACTACACCCTACTTAATGAGAGAGCATACACAGTCGTTTCTCAAAATAAATATTCCCAATGGATGTCGAGGTCGAATCCCACAGAGACTAGTGAACGATTTGCGCAAGCGTTGTTTAGGAAATCTGAATTAACTCATACCAATCAAGGGAAATAAAACGGTAAATTTTTTTGAGGAAAAATGAAGTCAACAATATTGTGGATTCTAAATCAGCTAACAAAAATAGCAAATTAACCAAAATTGATAGACAATAATGAGTGAAGACTAGAGGTGTGGTGTAGATGGGGTGTTAATCAAATAAGAATATGCTAGACCATCAAAACATTGCAAATAAGTGTAAATAACTTTGGACGAGATGGTGCCCTATGTTTTTCAACCTCATGGCCGCCTTTTTCTCGAGTCCTTACGAACCTCAAGACACAATTCAATCGGCCCAATAGAGTTTGGGTCAATAGCTGAACTATTTCTAGCCATCAGCTACTAATTAGGATTGTGAATATTGGTTTTGTCTATTTCTAGCCCAACACCACACCATCACATCTATTCCCACCATGAAACTCTCTCTCAATACTTAATTCTTCTTTTTCAATAAGTAAAAACATTAAACCCACAATTGCAACTATAGATCATCAATTATAAATTGGAGAGAAATCAACAGATTTACACTAATAAAGCAATATTAAGATGAATCTAGCAATACCCAATTTAATTAAGCACCCATCATCACACACCTCTAGTTAATGATTTAGCTACTCATGAATAAGAAAGAAAAGAGTATACTCATTAATAAACTCAATAATTTCATTACTAAGAGAAAGCAAAATAAAACTCAAAATATGTCTGCAACAATGATTATACTTGCTAAGGAAGAAGATGAAAATAGGAAAAGAAATATTCAAAAATCTCCTCCAATGGGGTTCTTCTCTCTGAAAAGCAAAAAGAATACTACAAAAGCTAAAAGTATGTGCAGAGTACTACTTCTAGACGATATATAAAAATAGGGCAACCAATCTCCTTTTTGGACGTAACTACCCCTGTTCAGGCATTTTTTCACTTGCGACGGAATTGGCGATTCGCCGGTTGCACTCTGCGAACCGCTGTTCATTTTCTTCTACGATCCAGTGATGTTCCAAGACCATTCAGAAATGTCGTCAGCAGTTTCCCTTCAATTCGTGATTCACCGATTAATTTCCTCCTCGGTCTAGCAAGATCCAGCACCTGTCAGCGATTGAACTGGCGAATCGCCTGTTGATGTCCACGGCCACTGGTTGCATTTTATCTTTAAACCAATGATTACCTGCATTTGATTGGCGTTTCATCTGTGTCCTTCGGTGGAGTGTCAATTTTCACCTGATTTCATCCTTTTTACTCCACTTCTTGCTCTTTGTCATCAGCTTTGATACCTGCACATAAAAAGGAATAAAGGGCATAAAATTCATTTAAATGACTTGAAAACTAAACTAAAGCTCACGCTTAAGAGCCTAATGAGTTGGTAAATTACCAACTCATCAATGGCCATATCGTAGATGGTGTCCCAAGTTTGGATTTGGCGGGTATATTATTCCACACCCAGCTCCCGGAGCTCCGGCCACAACAGGGAAAGGAGGTAGTGCATTCAAAAGGGATTGCCCTCAGCTTGGGCAGGGCAGTCAACTAGTAGTTAGAGGGGGTACTCAGCCTAGTAGAGGGGGTGTCTAAATAGAATGGGGTGGTACTCATCCCAATAGAGGGGGTACACAGTCCAATAGGGGCGGGTCTCAGGAAGGAAATCAGGCTCACTTCAACGTATTTCCCGATCGACCTGAGATAGAGGCTTCAAGCGCAATTATCACAGGTACTATTCCTATATGTGACAAAATGGATACAGCTTTGTTTGATCATGGCTCTACTTTTTCTTATGTGTCTACCTATTTTGTTGTGGGGTTAAATCTTTCTTATGATGTTATTAATATTTTGATTCATGTGTCGACTCCTGTCGGTGATTATGTGGTTGTGGATAGATTTTGTTGTGCTTGTTCTGTGGACTTTATGGGTTGTGATACACGGGTAGACTTAGTGATCTTAGACATGGTATACTCTGATGTTATCTTGGGGATGAGCTGGTTGTCTCCTTACCATGTCATTCTGGATTGCCATGCTAAGACAGTCACCAAAGAAATGCCAGGGTCGTCTAGGTTAGAGTGGAAAGGAAAATATAGCCCTGCTCTTAAGAATCATATCCCTTATATTCGTGCTCATAAATTAATAGGGCGAAGGTTTTTAGCTTATCTAGAAGGTCCCTCAATAAAGTCGATCCCGGTAGTTCATGAGTTCCTAGAGGTATTTCCTATTGACTTTCCTAGAATGCCATCGGACCGCGACATTGACGCATAGATTTAGAGCTAGGGACCCGACCTATTTTAATACCACTGTACAGGATAGCACCAACTGGGTTTAGGGAACTTAAGGAGCAGTTGCAAGAGATGCTTAGTAAGGGGTTTATCAGAATCTCGTCGTGGGGTGCCTCGGTGTTGTTTGTGAAATAAAGGATGGTAGCATGCAGATGTGCATTGATTATTGTCAATTGAATAAGGAAACCATTTGGAACAAATATCCTCTTCCCGAATAGATGACTTGTTTAACCAGCTATAAGGAGTAGTAGTGTTCTCAAAGATTTACTTGAGATTGAGCTATCATCAGCTAAAAATTCATGCTGAGGATATTCCGAAGACATCTTTTTGGACTAGGTGTGGGCGTTATGAGTTTTTGGTCATGTCATTTGGACTCATTAATGCTCCAGTAACGCTCATGAGCCTGATGAACGATATCATCAAACCCTATCTGGATTCCTTTGTAATCATTTCTATTGACGATATTTTGGTGTAATCCAAGGCTAAGCAGGACCATGAAAATCACTTAAGGATTGTGTTGGGGCTGCTGAAGGAGAAGCAACTTTATGCAAAGTTCACTAAATGTGAATTTTGGCTGGAATCGGTGTCATTTATGAGGCTTGTAGTCTCTAAGGAAGGAACTAAGGTAGACCCACGAATGTGGAAGTAGTCTTAAATTAGGCTAGGCCCACCACGGTGTAAGAAGTTCAGAACTTTATGGGGCTGCTTAGTTATTACAGCCGATTTGTGAAGGGCTTTGCAGCCATTGCCTCTCGATTGATAAGGCTGACCCAAAAGGACGTGTCATTCCAGTGGTCCGAAGAATGTAAAGAGATCTTCCAAAAGCTCAAAACCTTGCTAACCACAACACTTATTCTGGAACTACCAGTAGAAAGTAAAGATTTTATGGTTTATTGTGATACCTCACGATCTGGATTGGGTACTGTGTTATTGCAGGAAGGACAGGTCATTGCTTATTCTTCAAGACAGCTGAAAGTGCATGAGAATAACTACTCCATACATGACCTATAATTGGTAGGGATGGTATTCACCCTGAAAATATGGAGGCATTACTTGTACGAGGCCCATTTTAAGGTGTTCATAGACCATCGCAACTTGCAGTATATGCTCTCCCAGAAGGATCTCAATTTGAGACAGTGGAGATGGATAGAACTCCTTAAGGACTACGATGCCACAATTGTATATCACCCAAGGAAGGCGAATGTGGTGGGCCGAAAAGCTGGGAGCATGGGTAGTATGGCTTGTTTGAAAGCTACCTGGCACCTGATGGCCAGAGAAGTTTAGAAATTGGCCAATAGCCTAGTGAGGCTTACATTAGAGATAGGAGGGATAGCTAGTGTGGAGGCTAGGTCATCATTGCTAGAGAAAGTGAAGTCTAGGCTCTTTGAGGATCCAAGGTTGAGTAAGATTTGTGACCAGGCCTTGCAAGGGGAGGCGAAAGAGGAAAAAATAGACGGTGAAGGGGTTTGGAGGATAAATGGGTGTGTTTGTGTTCCCCGAGTTGGGGAACTGATCAAAACTATTGTTAGGAGATCACAGCTCGAGATACTCTATCCATCCTGGAGTTACAAAGATGTATCATAACCTGAAGCAACATTATTGGTGGGGAAGAATGAAGAGGAACATTGTTGAGCATATTTTCCAATGCCTAAACTATCAGTAGGTGAAATATGAGCATCAAAAGTCTAGGGGAGTACACTAGAGAATGCCTATCCCAAAGCGGAAATAGGAACGGATAACAAGGGACTTCGTGGTTGGCCTTCCAAAGACGTTGGAGAAGTTTGACTCCATTTGTCTTATTATTGATAGACTAACTAATTTTTCCTATTTCTTGCCTGTTCAAGTGACTTACAATGCTGAGAGACTGGCCACACTATATGTGAAAGAGGTAATTGGGTTGCATAGAGTGCCAGTTTTGATTGTCTCGGATAGTGGTACGCAGTTCACTTTCCACTTTTGGAGGACCTTGCAGGCTAAACTAGGAACCAGGTTGGATTCGAGCATGGCCTTCCACCCCTAGAAAGACGGACAGTCAGAAAGGAAAATCCAGGTATTGGAAGACATGCTTCGGGCTTGTGTGATCAATTTTGGGGGCCATTGGGATAAGTTCTTACCATTGGTCAAATTTGCTTATAACAACAGCTATCACTTGAGCATTAGCATGGCGCCATTCAAGGCTCTATATAAAAGAAAATGCAGATCCCTAATTGGATGGTTCAATGTGTTCGAGGTGAGACCATAGGGCACTGATTTGCTAAAGGAATCTTTGGAGAGGGTTAGGGTGATCCAGGAACAACTGGTAGCTGCTAAAAGCAGGAAGAAGTAGTATGCGGATAAAAAGGTGAGAGATATGGAGTTCATGGTGGGAGAGAAAGTTTTACTTAAGGATTCCCCCATGAAGGGAGTGTTGAGATTTGGGAAGCGAGGTGAGCTTAGTCCGAGGTACATTAGGTCGTTCAAGATTCTTCGGTGTGGGGGAGAGATAGCATATAAACTGGCTTTACCGCCAGGGTTGTCAAGAGTACATTCGACATTTCATGTCACCATGTTGAAGAAATACCATGGGGATGGGTTTTACATAATTTGATGGGATTCAGTGCTGCTTGATGAGAAACTATCTTACGAGGAAGAGCACATAGCTATATTAGACAGGGATTTCCGTAGTTAAGATCGAAGAAAATCACAACGGTAAAGGTCCAGTGGAATAATCATCCCATAGAGGAAGCCACTTGGGAGAACAAAGCAGGAATGTGGGACAAATACCCCCAGTTGTTTATAGAATCAGGTATGCCTCTTCTCTTGCTTTCTAGACCGTTCAGGGATGAATAGTATTTTAATTGGTATCTGATATAATGACTCATTTGTTTTAATAAGGTAAATAAGTCCATAACACCCTCTTATCATCTAGGTTGCTTGTGGAAAGGTGTTGGGTGAGTGTTAATTAAATGTGAGATTGAGAAATGGTCTATGAGCAGGGGAATGCAAGCTACTGGTTATTGGGGGACCACTGCAGCATGGGGAAAACCGTTGTAGCGAGACCGTTACTACGATCGGAGGTTTGCCGTAATGGACGGGGAGAGTAACCATTGGATCCATCGTGGCAGTGTCCTAAACTTCATAGTGGGTCTACTGTAGTTAAATTGTAACTACTTCAGTAGAAAATGGGAAGCGGTAAGTGGGTTTTAAGTGAAATTTCAAGGGTTTTACCCCATTATTCTAAGGCATGAAGAACTGAAGGTGTAGGGAGATTTTCGGAGAAAGAGAAAATTTCTTCCTTACAAGGCAACTTTCTAGCCAATTCCTTCCCCCACTTGATTTCTTAACACCCTAGGATCATAGGATGGCCCTTGACGGTGAATTCTTAATTAAAGGACCTAGAATAGAGAAACTAAGGCTGATTAAGGGAGAACTAGTGGGCATTGGTTCCTAGATCTAGAAGTAAGGAAGAAACACTTCCTTGGGGGTTATGAATGCATGTGCATAAGGGTAGGGTCATTGAGACCCGAAGTTTGATATAGTAAGACCATTAGCCCTAGTAACTACTTAGGAGGGGTTAAGGAGTGGAAACTCCATAATTTAGGGTAGGAATGATTTTTATACAAATAAAATGTGATAAATTCCTTGGTGGGTAACGATTGAGACCATGTTAATAGGTAGAATTAGGGAAGCTTCAATTTCCAAGAACCTTATTTGAAGAGTAAATAATAGATTACTCTGTAATTGTTGTTGTAGATTTTGAAAAGTCCGAGGCTTTGAGAAAAGGAAAGGCTCATGTGGAGTAGCTGATTTCTCATACCCTGCAATCGAGGTAGGTTATGATTTATAAGGAGTTAGACTTTACATAATGATGTGTATATGTGTGAAGTAATAACATGCCTAGTTGGTATTCGGATACAAATTATTGTTGATATCATGATGTCTTAGATGTGATTGTGAACTAAACTTGAGATGATTGTTGTTGATAAATGTGTTATGAGAATTGAATATCTTGAGACATATATGTGTCCTTCAAAGCTTGTCAAGTAAATGGTTGAGTATTGGTAAATGTAACCAAATTGATAAGAATGACTTGATGCCTCTGAAAGGTCATACGTAATGACCACTGATAATATATTTATAATATGAGGATGAAAGAGGATAACATGTTTTATCCTGAGATGAGTGGCTCGTGCCCGAGGGGAGCATCAGGGAGAACAAATATGATTGTGTGGCTCATGTTTGAGGGGAACATCCGAACGACCAGACGGGTAAGAGTGGGTACCACGCCGGTACAGTACACGAATTTCTAGAGTCCCCTACAAGTTATGACTAGAAGGGCAGAAATAAGACCCTCTAGCATGTGTGTATAGCGATAAGTGTGAGTGAGTGTGAGGTAATGTGACAGAGGCATGTGTCTGGCACATTATCAAAGTGAAGACTTGTAAAAAGATATTGATACTTGAGAATCATGTGTGCTTATTTGATAAATGGGTTAATGAATTGAAGCTTGAGAATTCATGTATTCATATTGATAAATGAGTTGATGATTAAGAATTCATGTGTTCATATTGATAAATGAGTTAATGAATTGATGATTGGGAATTCATTTGTTTGTATTTGATAAATAAGTCACAAAATTACTTTATTAAGATTTTCATGTATGCAATACTTCTGAGTTGATGACTGACTGGGGAAAAAATTACTAAGTGGGGAAACAAGGTTGACAGTTGGGTCGTAGTACTGCCTACATCACTGTAGCGAGACCTCCACTGCGGCCCCATCCCTGCTGCAGTGAGACCTAATCTAGCGAGCAGACCAACTTAGATCTTACTCTGAACAATGTTAGAAATAGAGTTGTAGATTGAGTAATTACTTTTGTAAATGTATGTTGCTATTTTATTGTATATTCATTATTACCTAAGGTCGGCCAATGATGCCTACTAGTACATTATGTCATATACTCCGGCACTTCTTTTCTGAGTGCAGACTGTGATCTAGGAAGTTCCTCTCATCTCCATCTGTAGAGCAGTAGCCCGATATCAGAAAGTGAGCGGATCTGGGCGTGCTGCTATAACTTCACCACAGAAGATGTCTCTTGTTTAAACATTGACTTGTTGATTTTTATAATTTATTCCTTTTTAGACTCTGTTCAGCAGATGTCCTCAAGTACAATGACTTTCAGTTTCTGGAAATGTAATAGATAGATTTGGGATTAATTCTTTTGTTCTATTTCAAGGCTTCCACTATTTATTTTTAAAATGTTTATCTATTCATATTACTATTGAAATTGGGTAATTAGTTAGGATTCGTTGGTTCTCCCACTGGGGGATTTGTGTCGATTCTAATAACAACCACTTGAATTGTGACATATTTACTGCAATATTATATTCATGTTTTGATTTGGATTGAAAAAAAGAAGACTCTTGAATAGTTATCAACTTGTGAGAGTGGATGTCGGCAATAGCTTGAAAATTATGCTTTGATTTCAGGTTTTTCTTCTATTTTTTAATGATTAAGGTCATAAGAATAATGTGTTTATTGTATTATTTTTGTTTCTTTATTTATCTATTTCATATATTCTCTTTATGATTCTTCTTTAGTTTGATTTTTATATCAATTACTAATTGTCATTAGTCTAAATTTTGTTTCATTCAAAATAGTAAACTTATGACTTTGTTGAAGATTGACCAGCTACTAACCAATTATTTTTCTATATGGAATCAATTGCATGTTTGGGTATTTATACAGAAATGATCAAGTGTGTGTAATCTCTTTTTTTCTATTTTTCTATTTTACATGTTTTTTATGTAAGTTGAACGCATATATTAAATATATATTAGATAAACACATTATTATTTATATTATAAATACATAAATATTTTTCAAACTTCAACATTTTAAAAAAACAGGGAGATATAGATTGAAAAATACATATCAACTTTACAAATATAACCCATTTATAAAAGTCGGGTCATCTGTATGCTTTTGTGGGTAACTTCTAACATGTAATATTGCTTAAAGTGTGAAATTTTTCACCATATTATTGAAAGTGTTTTATATTGAAATACTTCTTCTATCTATATTATAAATTATTAATATCTTTTATGACGGTGCGAAGTGTAGATAAGTGTATTTTGACCTTTTTTCCCTCTTTCTATTTTCTCAAATTTTGGTCTTGTGAGATTTTTTTTCATTTGCTTTGTGTTTTGTTACAAACATCAAAAACTACTTCTTTAATCATATTAATCACATGTAACGACCCGCCTAGCTGTTATATCACACTAACAACATTGACATGAGAATTCAAAATTTTATGTTAGACTGATAGTAATTTTGATAAGAAAGGAATCAATTATTGCATAGCAACTAAAAAGAGGCAGAATTAAAATTTTTATGGGTCCAGCGATAGAGATGCTACATCGGATGCTTTTCACTGTAGCGGGACCGCTGTAGTTGGAGACGCGGATCAGAACTCCGTATTTTTTTCATTTTTTAAAACTCAGATCCTATTATAACAGGGTTTAGGCATTAAAAATGTCATGAAAATGATCCTAGTTATTTTATCCAAGAAAAGAAGAGGGTAGCTAGGAAAGGGAAGACTTCACCAACCTCTCCGGCAGAATTCTTCAGGGGCTTGGATTTGAAGCAAGAAATAAATTCTATCATCCTCTTGACATTACTTTGGTGCCCAGATAGGTTATGGTTTACCTTGTGTTAGACTATGATTAGTGAATTATATACATGGATACTATTAATATACAATCAATGAGGGTAGAGGGATCATAAGAAATTTGACAACATAATGGAAGACCTGTAGAGATATAAATATAAAATTGGAGGCCTACACCTAAGTATGAAAGCATATGAAAAAGTGAAACCTAATTGATTACTAATGTTGTGGGGTATATCCTTGGGGTGAAGTTTTGATGAAATATTCTTGATGTGATGCTTGATGAAATATGCATGATTCGATATTGTGAAATATTCTTGGTATGATGTTCCTGATAGGATATCCTTGAGGTGATGTTTATGATAGCATGGTTGGGGAACATAAGGTTAATTGCACGTGGGTGTAAATCTTAATAGAAAAATTTTGAGAGTCTAATTCGATTAATGATGGTTATAGTGCGGATAATGGGAATAGGGGAGGTGATCAGACCTAGTATGGCTATAGGAGTTTAATGGTGAAACTAAAGGGTGTGAGCTAAAATGTAAGACTGGTAGTATAACATAGCTAACTTAAAAAGAATTGAGGTAAGAAAAGAATGGGAAATTGTGAGAACTATAGTAGTAGGATTGAATAAATAAACCAAGATGGCATGAAAATGGTTATGTGTGTAAATGAAAGTTCCTCACAAATGATAGATTTAAAGGAACCACCTTGTATATCCAATGTGATAGGTTGATGACTAGATTGTTGAGTTTCAGTCATTCATGAACTATTCAGAGTTGATGAATTAATTGCGAGAAGTTGCTAGGTGAGAAATCTAAGGTTGAATAGACAAATTGTAAAGGTTGTCTGGTATATATAGTATTGCGATGATGTGGGACTTGGTTAACTAATAGATAACTAGAAAGATAGTATGTCATGGTTTATAAGGAGTTAGACTTTAATTAATAATTGCTTGTACTGCAATTTACTGGGAAAGAATATATTGGTCTTCGGACCTTGGTGGTGATGTAAATATTATTTGTGATCATCTTTGAAAGGAATATCGATAATCATATTCGTGACTATGAATATGTGTTGAAGTAATATTATGTAAATTTGTTCGTACCCATGAGTTGTCCTAAATATCGATGAGGCGAAACATGTAAAATATGTTAGATTATGTTGGAAAATATACCTTCTGAATTGTCATGTTCTTGACTAGATAACTGTGGAATTACTTGATGATTGCTGACTTTTATATCCCTTTATTTTAATATGTATTGACTGGCTGTGAAGTGTGTTCATGATATGGGAGTTATGTAGTATTATACATTTATGATTATCACTTGAGTAGACAGAGATGATAGCCCGTGGAAGGGTAATCGATGAGTGTTAGAAGATGGGGTGATGGAGACCCATAATTGGTACGAATACACAGACAAATATGATACAAAGTTCATACGGCTGTATGTACAGGTATGAGTATACAGATAGGTATAATATGATGTTTATACGGCTGGGTGTACAAGTAAGAGTACACAGATAGGTATGAAATGAAGAGTTCATATGGTTGGGCGTATGGTACATGGAGTTCTGGAGTCCCCTGTAGGTCATGATCGAAACGAAAAACATAAGACCCTTTGGCATATGTGTACAGTGATATCCTATGCAAGGGTGTATAGTGATATTCTATGTGAGGGTGTATAGTGGTATTCTATGTGAGGGTGTAAAGTGATACTCTATGTGAGGGTGTACAGTGATATTCTATGTGAGGGTATATGGTGATGTGACAAAGGCGCGCCTCGCCGTGTCCGGCTGAAGGAGCATTCGCTGGCTCCGCCGCCCCGATGGTATGACAGATAAGAAGATGAAATGCCAGGTATGTTATGATGCCTTTTACGCTGTATGACAGAGTTCAGGGATAGGTATTGTTACACCCGTAAAACATTATTGGTTAGCAAGTATCAGCATTAGTTTATAATGAATAAAGAGAGCTTAACACATGGCAAAGGAAAAAGCAGGCGAGGGTCGGATGGAACCGGTGCATGCGGGGCCAACGAGGCATCCAGCCAGCAGTGCGCTGACAGCGCAGTGCCACTGCCAGCCTGTGGTGCATTAGGGGCACCCAGCGCGGGCGGTTTGGCACTATGGGCGGCGTGGGGTGCCTCCCCCTGCCACCGTCCTTGGCCCTATATATAAAGCTATGGTTTAAATTTCATTTCATTATATGAACTCCCTTGGCCAAATTAAAGGGCATGCAATTTTCAATGTGTTCTCATCCGATTACGCTATCAAACGCCGTCCAAACTTAAATTAACTTTGGGTAACGAGTTCTAGGGCTACGGGAAGCATTACTATGGAGTTATTTCTCAAAAATTGGCCCGACAAATTGGAACTCTATCCAAGTAGAGTTGTCAGAATGGCTAATTAATTCCTAAACGGCCATAGGCGCTTAGCTGAGTATTTCTTCCTTCTGAAATCTCGAGAAATTATGAGTTTTTGAACGTCTTTCGATAAGCTAAATTTTGGGATATATATATATAAAATTATCATTTTTGCCGAGTTTAGTAGTGAAATTAGCCCTATTCTCCCCATATCAAGGCTGCAATTAGATAGAACCACCGGTCGCTAGTTGAGACTCACCCAGTTAAAATGAAAGTCGGCACTTGGGTATGCAAGGCTATCCCTTCGGCAAGTTCGTTCATCGTAAGTTAGTACGACTTATGTATCTATAGTACTTCCAGGTAAACCTATTGTGGTCGAGCATTATGAGCTAGATTGAGATGATTGTGCTAAAATGGTAACCCTCGTCAGAGTTAACCCTAGCTAGATTGGTTTTCATTCGATGTTGGGTTGTGCTCCCGTTTGTTTCCATATCGAGTTCTATTAGACCAAAGGCCACAGAAACCATATTGATCCTATTAGACTAAGGCCACAGAGCCATATTGAGTTCTATTAGACTGAGGCCGCAAGGGCCATATTAAGTTTCACCAGATTGAGGTCGCAAGGGCCCATTGAGTTCCATCGAGATTGAGGTCGTAGGGGCCATAGTGAGTTCCTATCGAGATCAGGCCATGAGGGCCATCTTGGGTTACAGTATGCTTACAACCATTAGTAGTCAGATAGCTAAAGTGGACATTGTTTGTACTTGTCGGGGCTTATGGGGGCTAGGTAGGTTGTGTTTGATGTTTGTACCATCCGGACTTATGGGCTTTGGTTGGGTTCTTTCTTGTAAATATAAACTTGTTGGTTGAATACTTTAGACAGTAAGGTTACTCAAGTTAAATTCTTACTCTCTTTCTTGATTACTTCAGTTTTACCATCTTTCAGTCAGCTATTATCCTACTACCTTACATGTCGGTACATATTGTACTGACGCCCATCTAGGCGCTGCATTACTCTGCGGGTGCGAATAGACGGTCAGGGACCCTCTTAGTCATGTTGAAGCTAACGGTTGTTCCGCTCCCTTCCTCAAGTTCTGTCAGTTAGTTAAAACGTTTGTTCTTTTGTTGTACAACTCATGGGTAGGTCAGGACCCTGTCTCGACCATTGTTTCACTCTTAGAGAATTGCAGGCTACAGTTTTCCAGTAGTTAGTTTTTGTTGAGCTGTGTGGGGCCTATATGAGCATTTCATGTGATGGTCGCGTGGGGCCTTGTTTAGTTGTCAGTTAGCATCCTTGTTGGCTATAGCATAGTTTAGCTGTCTGATTTCATTGCAGTTATAACTAGACAGCATAGTGGTCTTGTCGGCCTGCATAGGATCCCTGTTATTGTGTTGTTGATGGTTAGGCCCCCTTTTTTTACAGGTGGCTTTATCGGTCGAAGGCGTGTTTATAGCTGAATATAGCTCATCGTTTTCTTGATTAAGTTACAGGCATGCACCAGTAGTGCATCAGGCCAGTCGGTAGTCAGATCCCCGTGTGGCACTAGGTGTCCATCATGCCTCCCAAGGTGGGGCGTGAAAAACTTTGTATTAGAGTAGGCCGTATCCTAGGGAATGTCTGCAAGTCATGTCAAGTAGAGTCTTGTCTATGGATGTATTTGTGCACCACATTCTAGAGGAGGGTATGAGACATGGCAGTGTGATACTCTTCTTTCTCCTCCAGTTATGCTCAGAGTTGGGTTGTATATGGTGTCTCCCTAAGCTTATGTTATTCTATTTATTTATAGAAAAATGTCGACGCATGATGGACCACGGCGAGTAGAACCTAGATATGGAAGCAAGAGAGGGCACTAGTAGGGGCCCCCAGTCAGGGTTAGCCCGATCTGAGGGCGACAGGAGACGTCACCTCGATTTCCCCGGTAATCACCACCACATTCGAGCCCCTAGAGTAGCGAATATACAGCACCACTGACCATTCTGTACCATCAGGTGGAACTCGGGGTGCGTTCTATATGTTGGTCCAGATGATGGCTACCCAATGCCAGCCTCAGCCGGTAGTACCAGTTGTTTTTGAGCTACTAAAGGGGCGAGTAGTTGAGTTCGTGAGTTCTTGGCTTTGAGTCCCCCATAGTTTGCGGGATAGATCGTAGAGGACCCCGAACTTCATAGATTAGCTGCGAGAGAATATTCAGGGTTGCCTTTTTCGTCCACAGAATCAGTTAAGTTAGTAGTATTCAGATTGCGAGATATAGTTGTTTTGTGATACGAGGGATTTGGGAAAGATCCCGAAGTAGAGATGCGCCTCCCACCTACATTGGCTATCTTCTCTGAGGCTTTCATAAATCATTATTTTCCCCGAGAGGTCCAGCAGGCCAGAGTAAAGTAGTTTCTGCATCTAGAATAGGGCAGAATGAGCGTCAGAGAATATGTATTGAGTTTTGACTCCTTGGCAGATATCGCCTCATTTGTACATACTATGCCCCGACTAGGGCGCATCGGTTTATTATGGGACTTGCGCCAGAATATGTGAGTCTTGCATTACAGCCACCCTGTGAGAGGATATGGATATTTCGGGAATCCGGGCTTTCGCTCGGAATATAGGAGCTCGGAGCCCGAGCGTTGAGTACGTAATGGAAAGGTAGTCCAAGAGCAGCGTCGAAGTTGCTAGGCCCCCAGACTTTCAGACATACTTTTAGGGCAGGCCCAGGCTCAATTTCTTAGGTAGGCCACTTAGGCCCCCATTTCAACAGTAGGATAGCAGATCGAGGATCGTCGGAGGCGGATCGGGCCCCCGGCAAATTGTGAGCACCGGGCTCGTAACGGTAGAGAATAGACCATACAAAGTTAGCAATACCTCGATGCAGTACTTTCCATAGGTAGCATATAGGAAGGTGCATGTATGGTTCCACCGCTTTTTATACCTTCAGGTAGGAGGGACACATGATGAGGGATTGCCCGACTAGACGCCCGAAGCGACGAGGTCAGCCGAGAATAGATCTTCGCGGTTCGTATACCCCAGCGACTTACGCCCAGGGCACAGGCCCTTAGCTCCAGCCGGCAGAGGCGAGGCAGACCCGGGACATCCAGTTTAGAGGTAGCAGTCAGGACCGCACATATGCACTACCAGAGCGACAAGAGTTCGTCGTCGCTAGATGTTGTGATAGGTATATTAGATGTTTGCTCTCCTCGAATTTATGCTTTGATAGATCAGGGATCCACTTTGTTGTAGGTTACTCCGTTAGTGCACCGAAAGTTTGATATAGTACCAGAATTGCTTCCAGCGACCCTTTTTAGTGTCTACCCCGTTGGTGACTCTATTATTGCTAAAAGAATTTTACCGGGGTTGTACGGTAGAGATTGTTGAAATTCGCTAAGACCTCCAACAGAATCTAGTAGAATTAGAAATGATTGACTTTGATGTGATTATGGTTATGGATTGGTTGACGCCATGTTACGCCACTATAGAGTGTTAGACCAAAAATTGTCCTATTATATTTTCGGGAGGAAGTACGAGTAGAGAGGTAATACAGCTACACCAAAAGATATCCTATCTCGAGTGAAAAAGTTGATAGCAAAGGGTTGTATATACCATATTAGGGTTCGGGATATGCAAGCAGAATCCCAACCCTCCAGTCTATTCCAGTGGTTAATGAGTTCCCGGATGTGTTTCCAGACGAACTTCCTTGCATTCCCCCAGAACGGGAAATAGATTTCTCAATATACTTACTACCGAGATGCTCGGCCTATATCCATCCCTTCATTGTCGAATAGCTGACTAAGTGAAAGAATTGAAAGAGCAGTTGAAAGATTTGTTAGATAATGGTTTTATTAGACCCAGTACTTCACCATGGGGTGCTCAGGTTCTGTTTGTGATAAATAAAGATGGTTCCCGCATGTGTATAGACTATCGGCAATTGAATAAAGTTACTTGTTAAGAATAAATACCCTCTTCCAAGAATGATGGTTGTTTGATCGATTGCAAGGGAAAAAATATTTCTCTAAAATAGACTTGATATCTGGGTACCACCAAGTTTGAGTTCAGGAGAAAGATATCCCAAAGACATCTTTTAGGATCAAGTATGGTCATTTCGAGTTTCTAGTTATATTCTTTGAGTTGAAAAATGCACCAAGTATTCATGGACCTAATGAGCGATATCTTCGAGTCATATTTAGATCTGTTTGTAATAGTATTCATTAACGATATTCTAGTATACTCCTACTCGAAAGGAACATAAAGGTCATTTGCGAACAGTACTTCAAATCCTCAAAGACCTCCGGTTGTATGAAAAAGTTTTCTAAATGGGTGTTTTGATTGGTCGCAACTTTATTGGATACATTGTATCTGAGGATGGTGTTCAAGTCGATTCTGAAAACTGAGGCGGTGAACACATGGCCTAGACCCACCACTCCAACGAGAGGTTCGCAGTTTTCTAGGGTTAGCCAGGTATTATAGAAAGGTTGGTGGAAGGATTTTCTACCATGTCAGTGCCCATGACTAATTGACTCGAAAGCGGCTAAGTTTCGGTGGACCGAGGCGTGAGCGAGTTTCCGGGGAATTTAAAATAGACTAACGTCAGCACCGTGTTAGCTTTTCCAAAAAGGTTTGGAGGTTATGCAGTGTATTGTGACGCTTCAGGTGTCAAGATTGGTGTGTTTTGATGCAACAGGAAAAGGTAATTGTGTATGCATCAAGGAAGTGAGGAAACATGAAAAGAATTATCCCACCCACGATGCGAGTTAGGCGCAATGGTTCACACCTTAAAAATATGGAGGCATTACTTGTATGGTGTACATGTGGACATTTTACTGATCATAAAAGCCTCAGTACATTTCACGCAGAAAGAGCTGAACTTACGACAGCGCCATTGGCTAGGGCTATTGAAACATTATGGCGTGAACATCTTGTATCATCCGAGGAAGGCCACTATTGTAGAAGATGCCCTCGGTCGTCAATGTAGAGTCTAGCACATGCGAGACCAGAACAGTGGGAAATGGCCCGAGAATTATGCTGGCTAGCCAGTCTAGTAGTTCGGATAATTGGATTCAGAAAATAATAGAGCTATAATTTAGAATATAGCGGTATCTTCCCTAGTGGTAGAAGTAAAAGAGCGGCAATACGAGGATTCTCACTTAGCACAGTTTAGAGGTAAATCTTAATAAGGTGAACTATCGGTTTTTGAGGTAATCGGAGATAGGGTTTTAAGGTACAGAGGTCGCCTCTGCGTTCCAGATGTAGCAGGGCTTCGCCGGCAGATTCTGACAGAGGTACACTACTCTCATTACTCTCTTCATTCGGGTTCGACAAAAAATGTACCATGACATAAAGAGATATCTTGGTGACGGGAATGAAGAAAGATGTATGCATTTGTAGCACAATGTCCTAATTGTCAATAGGTAAAGGCTGAGCACTAGAAGCCTGGCGGACTAACTCAGGAAATGGCTATACCTATGTGGAAATGAGAGGCAATAATATAGACTTTGTGACAGGACTACCCCATACCGAGCGAGATTTGATTCTATACGGGTAATTTTTATAGGTTAACCAAAATCAGCTCACTTTCTTCCAATCCGGACTACATACTAAGCCGAAGATTACCGCATTATATCAAAGAGATTGTTAGTTCACAGCGTCAGCATCCATCATTTCAGATAGAGGGCACAATTTCAGCTAGATTTTGGCAATCATTTTTCAGATTAGGACACAAGTTAATTTGAATACGGCCTTCCACCCTCGAGACGGACGGTGAGCGGAGCGCACCATTCAAGCACTCAAGGATATGTTATGGATGTGTGTTCTAGATTTCGGAGGAAGTTGGAATGAGCATCTACCCCTTATTGAATTTCATATAATAGGTTGTCATTCAGCAATTCGGATGGCGCCTTATGAGGCATTATGGGCGAAAATGAAGGTCCCCATTGGATGGTTCGAAGTAGGAAACGAAATTAGTTGGGTCATATGATTCACCGATCAGAAAAGTAAAACTTCCTCCATAGATCGATTCTTGACAGCCAGAGTCATCAAAAGTCCTACTCGTATGCGACATAGGGACTTGGAGTTTAATATGGGTGATTAGGTGTTCCTTAAAAGGGTCGTCGATGAAGGGCGTGATTAGATTTTGCAATAAGGCAAGCTTAGCCCGAGATTCATTGGGCCATACCAGATCATGCCCTTCAAGAATAGGCCAAGTGGCATATGAGTTAAGCTTGCCTCTAGGTTAGAATCTATTCTACCCCGAGTCTTTCATGTGTGCATGTTGCGAAAATATATAGGGGACCCATTTCGAGTTGTGCCATTTGAGGATATCCAAGTTGCGGAGTTAGCTTACAAAGAAATTCCGGTTGCAATACTAGATAGATAGGTCCGCAGACCGAAGAACTAAAGATGTAGCCTCCCGTTAAAGTGTTGTGGAGGGCAGAAGCAAAGAGATGACTTTGGGAAGGCTGAGGACGGCATGAGATCTAGATACCCTCACTTGTTCCAAGATTGATTCGAGATTATACAATTAAGGTGATGTTGTTATTCAGTTGTTATTTCACTGCTTATGTTATTGGTACTGTTTAGTTGGCTACCTCTCTGTGGTGAAATAGTTATTTATAGCGTCTATGAGACACCCATGTTGGAGTTTTCTGCATTTTAGATTTTAGGATAGTCCATATTACTGAAACTTTTCGAAATTTTCTAAGTATTAGCTAAAAGAGATAACTCTGTAGGCTGAAGATGACATTCGAGGACGAATGTTCCTAGGGAGAGATATTACACCCCGTAAAACGTTATCAGTTGTAAGCGTACGCGTAGATTTATAACAAATAGAAGAGAGCTTATGTAGGAAAAGCCTCGGAAAGCGGGAGTCGGGCAGAACCGGTGCGCGCAAGGCCAACACGGCGCGCCAGACCTGCTGACGTGTTAAGGGGCATGACGCTGGGGCAGTTTGGCACTCTGGGCAGTGCGGGGCACCTCCCCCTACCACCGCCCTTGGCCCTATATATATAAAGCTTTGGTTTAAATTTCATTTCATTATATGAACTCCCTCGGACAGAATTAAAAGGGCACGCAATTTTCAATGTGTTCTCATCCGATTATGCTATCAAACGCCGCCCAAACTTAAATTAACTTCGGGTAATGAGTTCTAGGCCTACGGGAAGCGATATCTGAGTTATTTCTCAAAAATTCACCCACCAAATTGGAACTCCATCGAGTAAAAGTTGTCAAAATTGTTTCAAATTGATTCCTAAATGTCCACAGGCCTTAGGTAGGTATTTCTTCCTTCTGAGCTCTCGAGAAATTGTGAGTTCTTGCCGAATTATTCAGAGTTAAATTACTATTATTATTGTTAAAAGTTATCATTTTGCCGAGTTTAAATTGAAATTATCCCTATTCTCCCCATATCATGGTTGAAATTGGATAGAACCACCGATCGCCAGTTGAGACTCGGCAGTTAAATGAAAGTCAGCACCCAGAGCTATGTAAGGCTATTCCTTCGGCAAGTTATGTTCGTCATAAGTTGATGCGACTTGTGTATCTATTAGTACTTCAGGGTAAACCTATTATGGTCAGCTATTATGAACTGGATTGATATGATAGCGATAAAATATTAACCCTCAATAAAAGTTAACCCTAGGTAGATTTGTTTTGCTTTCGACATTGGGTTTTCAGATGTTATTATATCGAGTCCTAATGGGCGAGGCACAAGAGCCATATTGATTCCTATTAGGCGGGCCACGAGGGACATATTGAGTCCTATTAGAATGAGACAGCGAGGGCCATAGTGAGTTCTATTAGACTGAGGCAGTTTCATCAGACTAAGGTCACGAGGGTCATATTGAGTTCCATCAAATTGAGGTCGTGAGGGTGATAGTGAGGTTATATCGGATCAAGGTTGTGAGGGTCATGCTGAGTTACGGTATGCTTGTCATTAGTAGTCAGAAGCAGAAGTGGACATTATTTGTACTTATCGGGGGGCTTATGGAGGCCCAAGTAGGATTTATTCTATGTTTTTGTACCTTCCAGGCTTATGGGGGCCTAGTAGGGTTCTTGCTTGTAAATATAAACTTGTTAGTTAGATACTTAGAGACGGTAAGGTTACCGGGTTAAATTCTTACTTTCTTTCATGATTACTTCAGTTTTACCAACTTTCAGTCAGCTATTATCCTACTGCCTTACATATTCGGTACATATTGTACTGACACCCATCCATGGGGAACTGCATTACTTGCCTGCAGGTATGAATAGATACGGTTGGATCTCTTAGTCACCAATGAAGTAATAGTTTGTTCGGCTCCCTTCCTCGAGTTGTTAGTTAAAACGTTTGTTCTTTTGTTGTACAGCTCATGGGTAGGTCGGGGCCCTATCTCAACCATTATTCCACTCTTAGAGGCTTGCAGGCTATAGTTTTCCAGTAGTTAGTTTTTATTGTTGGCCGTGTGGGGTCCGTGTATTTTTTATTTCATGTGATGGTCATTTGGGGCCTTTTTGTGATTAAGCGACCTTGTTGGCTATAGCATAGTTTGGCCTTCCCTAATTTCATTACAGTTATAACTAGACAGCATGGTGGTCTTGTCTGGCCCACCACTGGATCCCTGTTGTGTGTTGTTGGTGATTAGTTGCTTTCTTTTACAGGTAGCTGTATGCAGCCCGAGAGGTGTGTTTTTATAGCCGATATATAGCTCGTCGTTTCGTGGAGTAATTCTGAGGCATGCACCCAGTGGTGCCTCAGGCCGGTCAGGTGAGTCCAGATCCCAGTGTGGCACTAGGTGTCCGTCATGCCTCCCAAGGTAGGGCGTGACAGATATGATACCGATATATGTACGAGCATTCGATAAGATGAAATTAATGATGACGGGTCTATTTAGCGTGTGTTTAGTGTGTGCATGATATGTTGCATAAGTGTGTCTTATTTATATGGTAAGTTTTGGTGTTTGGATAAACTTGTTTGTAAATGAGTTAACGGTTGTATTCAAAATGACCGGTAAATGTAAATTATGTGTTGTTGTTGAGTTGATCCTAATGGAAGAAATAAAAAAATAATCATGATAAGATTAAAATAAGAATATGTGTATATACTCAAGTGTATATTGCTACCATTATGAATAATAAGAGAATTTGTTTAATTGATGTGTTGAAATTTAGAGGTTGTCTCCGGTGCAGTCGAGTTGTGCCTAGAGTAGTACCCTTTGCAAGGTGGACTCCTTCTTTGTGGCCAGACCCCAACGGCAGTCAAGATTACGTTACAATAATAGCTAAAATAGAATGTAGGCTACTCCTTGTCACTATGCTCGGTAGTAAAGAGAGGTGTCCTAATAATAATATGGATCATTACGGATTAAGTGGCTTGATGGTTTAGTTCCAAAATTGTGTGTTCAAAATCAAGTGTTGATTGCATATTAATTTTTATGTTGTTACGTGAACTAATTATAATCGGTCGATGTTGTCTACCAGTATGTGTGGTGTACTGATACTACTCTTGTTATGCCTTTTAGGTGTAGGTTGTGGCAAGTTGAAACTTCATGATTTATGTGGCATGATACGCATAGGTTCGCATTTTCTCTTTGGTGAAGGTTTGTGTCATTTTTATATTATCAAAGTTATTCAAGTAGAGCTCTTGTACCTGTTTTAGACTAGATCTTAGAGGAAATCATAGTTGTGTCGGGTTTTGTAACTGTATCTTTTTCTCATTGAATTCCCGATTTGAAACGTGGGAGATTTCTAAGTATTTTCATGTATAATTGAAAAGGTTAGCCTTTTGAGTTAGAGTCGATGAATCTGCCACACGATCATCTGCGATTTGAGTCATGTCATTTACACCTCAATCCTTTCCTCTTCCTTTTATTAATCCTCTTAACATATTTTATATGGACATATTAATCCTCTTAAGTTAAGATAAAATAAAGAAAAAGAAAAATAAAAACAAAATTACTGAGGAAAAATTCACATAAGTTGGTGTGAATTTGAGGCAAACGAACTTTGTATTTTAGGTTTATATTTTTTTATTTTGTTTAAACTTTTTAGAATTTAGAGAAAGAAGAAAGTTATGAAAGGCTAAAATTTAAAGTTAGATACTTACCAATATAAGTGTGTGTGTATAAAACTAGAAATAAAAGCAATGACACTTCTCATAAGTTAGGATCACTTGTTTATCTAATTTCTCAGATTTTAAATTTTTTCTCACTTTAATGCAATACCCTGTCACTTTTAAATTTAAAAAAAATAGAATTTTAATTATAGCTCCATAATGAAAAAAGAAGAGGCAAGAAATCGATTAAAATAATACATCATAATATATTCAAAATTAATTTTTTTTCCTTATTTTGACCTTCTTCTAATTATAAACTAATAATATCTCCTAATATACGAAGTATTCTCTCTTTTATTTAATATATTTACAAGGAGTGGTCATAATTCACACCTCTTTAATTTCTATATGTTTAATAATATCCATAACTCTCATAATTTTCATAATTTTCATGTTTATAACCCCCATTTGTTTGTAAGTTTCCAATACCTTATAGTGTTCACAGAACTTCTATTCAATGTTATCTTCTCGTCTCCGTCATTTTGACTTGTAGTTTCATTAAAATATAATAGGAAAGGAGTATATGAGGACAAGAAATATTTAGATTTCAAATATTTCTTTTCATTTCCTATGTACTTGGTCGCGCTTTTTAAATTTTAGTAATTTTTTTACTTGATGGTATTATTATTCTCGAATAAGTATGATCGAAGATGCAGCAATCCAATGTATAGGTAATATGGATAGTAGTGATATTTAAAATATTGTCGTCTGTGTAGTTTGCGGTTGACACTAACTTTAATAATAATATAGTGTAGTTTGATTGAAATATTTATTAGATTTTAGAGATAATTACCTTTGATATTATATATATCATACATAGTACTTAGCATCATATTAAGAATTGTTTATATTTTCTTGTCCGTGTTTTATATTATTATAATTACACAATTTAATTATTTATTTATAATTATGTTAAAAGAATTTCTTTAGTAGTAGTATATGATGAAGAGTTTTGACACGCTTTAGGAAACGAGAACATGGTAATTAATTTTCTTTTCAGAAGAGTGGTAGAAAAAAAATTTAAAGCCCCTAATTGGAACTACTTTTCCTAGATTTTTTTTGATTTATTGTTAATAACTTAGATACATAATGAATAATGCTACTTATTTGGTCCTTTACGATCTTATTCTTTGTTAAGAAGTATAATTAATATAATTACCATGTTTCAATAAAAAGAAATTATGTTGAGGAATTTGATTTTTTATTATTCTCGCAAACAAAGTAAAAGATGAAATAGCGATTGTAGGCTATGTCTTAACAACATAATTAAGACTAATTTATCATCTATAAGTTATATGAGTGAGTCTTTGAAATAGTGATGTGGCACATATCTTATGCAACCAAATCATTTATTTTTTTTATTTTTTTTATTTTTTTTATTTTTTTTATTTTTTTTATTTTTTTTATTTTTTTTATTTTTTTTATTTTTTTTAAAATGAGTCATTTAATTATGGTTTTTTTAATTATATAATTAAAATATTAAGGTTGTTTTCATAATTCTTAAAAATATTTATTTGATTCGTTAAAGATTGTAGTAGACAAATGTAATAATAAAGACACAATATTTAAAAAATCAATTATATAAAGGATCAAGTACTCCTACAAAAGATAGAAGAAATTAAAATAAAAGATATCATTTTCAACTTAGTACAGTAGATTGTTGTTTCAAAATATGATCTCTTATTTTATTTATTTCACCATCCAATACATCCTAAATTTTTATTCTACTATGTACATATGAATGATTTGTACTTAAAAAAGAATCAAAAAATTTCTATTTTGCAAGTTGAAAAAAAGATGAAAGAACACACCATATTCCGAATGTTAATAAAGATCTATATTGTCTCTCTGTCAAATGTTACATACTACAATATTATAATAAGAAACTGTCAATTTATAAAATTAGTTTTTTTATGCTGTGTGTATATATATATAAAGTGTAAAAATATATAAATTTGTTAATTTTTTTATAGCCGCATGAAGCATGGATACTTTCCACTTAAAATGCAAATAAATAATGGTCGCTTGGCAAGGTCTGTTTCTAATACTAATATGGTGCTCAAAATTTAATGCCTAAAGAGTATAAAATGTGTGGAGTTTTTTTTTTTTTGGCCATTACTTTGACTCATTGAATTATTTTTTTTCATCACTAGGTTCCGAACTCTTAAATACATCAACAAATTATACATTCAAGAATCTGCTAGCATGAACACCTTTGGATTTAGTTCTTTCTGGAGGATTAACTTGGTATTGTTTTCTAGCTAATGGAGAGGAATCCGTGCTTCAGAGGAAGGAGAACCAATAGCTTCCAGAGGAAAACAGGGAAAAGAGGAAGGGTGGGGGCGTGGGGGGTCAAAATTCTACAGTAACCACTCCAATTACAATCGCTATACCAAGCCAATAATCCCGCGACGTTATTTTCAAGGGAAAAATCATCTTTTACCACTACAAAAGATATGTGTTGTCTTTAAGCAACAAAATTAATAACATCAAGATTCACCAGGTGTCATTAAGTCAGTTGGCGACGAAATAGCTTAGGTATGCGCTATGAAAAAAAGGATGTACAATAGTACTTACTACTATAGTAACATATAGAAATTAAGCAAAGATTCCTAGTGATGTGGAAAGGTACTGGGTGCCAACTGCGTAATCTTTTATTTAATAGCTTCAGTGTGTGAAGCAGCGGAAGAGAGGAATCAAATGGGAAGGTATAAAGGGAGGAAAGCCCGAGAGAAGAAGAACGAAGTTGTGCTAAGCAACTAAACTTAGTAGTGAACAAGGAGAGTAGTGCAACAACCTCGAAGCTAGTTCAAACTAGTGGGAGGTTGTCTGCAAAAAAAGCAGTCAACACTCAAAAAGAAAAAAAAAAGAAAAACTTTGAAGCAACTCTTTGGGAATTAGTTTGAGATTGAAGAAAGAAATGGCTCGTGGAAAGGTTCAAATGAAGAGGATAGAGAACCCAGTTCATCGGCAGGTGACCTTCTGCAAACGCCGAGCAGGACTTCTTAAGAAGGCGAAGAGCTGGCCGTCTTGTGCGATGCTGAAATTGGCCTTTCATTTCTCCGCCCACGAAGCTCTATGAACTCGCCACTAAAGGGTACCCACCCAGCCCCTTCTATGTGTTTCTAGAAATGATTTTTAAGTTATGTACGTTTACAAGGTAAAGATATTTTTTTCCATTACGTATCAATATAAACTTAATCATCAAAAATCTTCTTTTCTTATTAAAATAAAAATAAAAATAAGTTAAAACGAAAAAAAAATATTACTTTGTAATTATCAAGTTATCAATTAAAAAGATTTATTAATTACAAGATTCATTATAGAGATTTATGTGTAATAATTACCTTATAAAAATTAATTGTATAGATATATTTTGCATCTTTTCTGTATTAAACTTAAATTGCAAAAATCACAGCATAAAATATTATAACAATTTAAGTGTTTTATTAAATGAGACAAGTCCATGAATGCTCAAATTCTTTCAATTGTTATTTCACAATGAAACGCAAAATTAAGATATTAAACTACAATTTAAAAAATGAAGAAAGAGGAAATTTGTCAGAGTAAGCACTCTTTACCTTTAATTTTTAACTTATGATTTGAATTATTTAAAAAATAAAAGGTTAAGAGTTTCAGAAAAAGTAAAAAAGAATATAGAATTTCGAACAAATGTTATATCGGAAATTCATAAAAGGAAAAAATGTGCTCGTCACCAAATCATTTTCAGCGGATTCGTCCGTTGGAAATGCTGCCAATTTCAGTATTAGTTTTTTTGTTTGCACTTCTGGTTATTTCTATATTTATCCTAAAATCTTAGCTTTTGTACTTCAATTTTACATTTTTTTCTCTCTTTCATGTTTTTTTTTGTGTGTGTGTGTTTTATGATGAAAGAACCATGCAAGGGCTGATTGAGAGGTACCTGAAGTCAACCGAAGGAGCTGAGGTGGCTGAGGAAGACAAAGATAAACAAGCTCTGGTAAATCTTTAAGAATAAAACAATCATAAATGATATCCCCACTCCCCAACCCCTACCCCCTCCCCCAGTGCCAAAACCTTTTCGCGAAGAGGGAAACTTTTTAAAGTGTTAAAAATGTTTTCTTTTTCTCTTTGCGAGGGGTTAAGTTAATATCGAAACACTTTATTTTTTCGGTGGATCATCTCTAATTCTTGAAAAACTAAAGGACGTATAAGAAAAAAGAATTAATGAGCATATCTGAGTGTAATATTTTTGTAAGTTTAAGTTATATTCATATAGTTTTAGAAATTTTTTTAGGCAAAATATTTGAATATCTTTTTTAAATTATTAGTAGTCTTAATTATTTCTGTTATATTTATTTAATTAATTAGTTTTAATCCTCTAAATGTTAGGTAGCCAGTAAGAGAGAAACTATGCTCTTTTTTGAGCATGTGAGGATATAAAAAAATTAAATTAGCTCTCAATTATATATTTTAATGGTGTATTTCTATTTTTAGGTCAATTTAAAAAATTGACTCGAACTTTTATCATTCTAAAAAATAAAATTAATTTTTTAAAAAAATAATAAAGTTTAACTGTGTATTTTTAATATGAAACATTATTTTTTTTAATTGCGTATTCTTTTTTCAGGCCTAAATCAACAGAAAAATATTTTGATCTTTATTTTTATTCACGTAAAAAAATACTTTACCCCAATAATAGAGTTGCAATTGTGTAATTTTTATTTCTTATTAAGATGCAATAACTATTAATTTTCAGGTCAAATCTAGAAAAGAAAAAAAACTCGGTTAGAGCTCCTTTATTTTTAGTGAAATAAAAAGTTTTAGTAGAATAATAAAGCTTTAACTATATAACTTTTAGTATATTTTACTTAAATATAATGACTATCTATTTCAACAGTGATTTTTTATAAAGGAAAAATCTGCAAAAAAGTTAATTATAATTTCATTATTTTTAGTACAATAATTTTTTTACTTTTCTATATTTTTTCTCATACTTAGATATGTTTTAAGGATTTCTTTTTGTATTTTAAAAATTAAAAATATTTTTGAAATGACACATGGATAAAAAGTCTATATGGCTAGAGAGTGTATCTCACACTCTTAGGATGAGATGGTAGAGGGAATTAAAAACTATCAAATAGATAAATTTAAAAAATAATTAAGATAACTAATAGTTTAGGAGGAATTTAAAGAAAACACATCAAATTTACGAGGTTATTAGATATTTTGCGAATTTTTAATTTAATGGTATAGTGTAGCATATTATATGTAGTAGAGTATCCTTTTATGTTTCTTCAGGTTTCCAATTTCTACTATTTATTGCTAAATTTCCTATAATTATTTTATGTTAATTTAATTGTATAAATATCCTTTTTACATGATGACTTATATTATTAAACTCTCGTTGTAATGTCAATTTTAGCATCAGATGCTGCTTCTAGTGATATATTATTGCATGGATGACACATGGAAAGTGATAAACACAATAAGATATATATATTCATTTGAATGGGGGAAAATAAACAAAATTTAATCCAGGCATTACTTTTTTGGAGACACAACTTCATGGGATGCTTCATGCTTTGTGACTTCTTTTTGAATAATTGCATTATCACATTAAGTGTCAGGAACTGGAACCATGAAAAAGCATATTTATCTTTTTTTGTAATAAGTGAAGGCCCTTCCTTTGCATTTCTTGCTTTTGACTTGGAAACTGTCTATAGGTAAAAGGTGCCCCTCCAGAAAGAAAGAAAAAAGAAAGAAAAAGAATCTTGGTTTTGAGGGAAAAGAGAACAAAATAAATAGGTGTCGTTATTCAAATTCTGCTTATAATTATCAAGCGTTCAAACTGTTAATTCAATCTCTCCTTTAGCGTATGATATGATAATAGTAAAATGTGTGACAAAATTGAAAAAGTTAAGAGAGCTATCATTCTAAAACTTGTTAAGGAAAAAAAATTGGGTAATAAAGAAAGGATATTGCAAGAGATGAGCCTAGTTGTGAATATTCATGCCACATATACTTATATACTTCTTTGTTTTTCTGTTATTCTGCTGTGATTTTCATCAAGAAATTTCTTGTTTTAAAATCGGGCAAGTTCGCATATTTGGTTGGTCGACCCGAAAAGAATTACATTCACTAGCTAAATATGAAATATATATATACACTATATTATTTTTATAAAATATTTATTTTAATATATGAAAAATATATATGCCGATATTATTTTAATACGCAACTAGAGTTAGTCAGAATAAGTAAAATTGAAGAGTACATGCACTCAACTTATGATTAGCACTGCGTCGTCTAAATGAAAATTTTAATGCCAGAAAGAATTTGTTTTAATGTTAAGGTGTACTTCTTTCTTGCGAAGGATTGTTGTATTAAAAATTAAATAATACGAATAGACTATAGTTTTTCTTGTATGTTACAGTACTGAATGGACACTATATTCTTTAGGACCCAAAGAGGAGATCAACATGCTGAAGAACGAAAGTGAAGTACTCCGAAGGCTTAAGGTATATATATTTATCATTTCCTGATCAGTCAAACTAATTTTTCTTTAAAAATGACATTGAACGTAGCATATCTACGAATTCTAAAGTTCTGTTTCCTATCCAAGTAAATATTTAACTTACGGTAAGAACTTTTGAAATTTGAGTTTTGTATAAAATAATGTTTAGCATCCACGGTTTTATGGGGACATCATTATCTAATCAGTTGGATAACCTCTACACCTGTTCTATATATTGTAGTGCTTCAGTCGTATAAAAGTGAATTGAAAGAACAGAGCTTTTTGATATACATATATTATGTGCATTTTCATATGGTATCAGAAATCGCCATGACCACCTCTACTTCCATCTTCCAAACTCCGATTTAATGCTTTTTCTGCCCTGCTCTCACCCCTCTTAGCTACGCTCATCACTTATTTTCATGAAACTAACTTCTAAAAATTATTCATTTTGGAAAATTCAATTCTTACCCTTTCTCTGCTGGTCAAAATTTATTAGGATATATTGATGATTCTTTACCATGTCCGCCATCTCATATCATCGCCAAGAAAAGGATACTCCTCAAGTGATTCTCATCATGTCCAATGGATCTAACAAGATCAACTCATTATTGAGTTTGCTTATATCTTCTCTTTCTAAAGTCTTACCAATTGTGGTCACGTACACCAATCTTCGAAAAGTGCAAGGATGCTTTAGAAAAGGTTTTTCTTCCCCCTCCAATACCCGGATTCTCAGTCTCTATATGATCCTTCAAAATCTCCAAGCAAGATGATCTTCCTGTTATCCAATATCTTCAAAAGGCTAAATTCATTTATGATGAATTAGCTGTTGTCAGTAAACCTTTTTACTTTGCGGATCTTAAAATTATATCTTTAAGGATCTCCATTTTGAGTTTAAGGACCTTGTACTCACTCTTTTTGCAAGGCTTGAACCCGTGACATATTTCGAACTTCAAAGTTCGTTACTAAATCATGAGTCATACATAGACACACCTTATCCTCTGTCACTTATCACCCCTACCACACACTGTCTAACCTGTTGCTAACTTCAGTCAATGATCCAACACCAATCGCCCTCGCAATAATACCCTTAATTGTGGTTATTGAAGAAACTCTAGAGAAAGAAATGGTCGTTTCTAATCCTGCCGAAATACTTTGAATGGGTAACCTTGGCAGAACCCTTTTGACACCAGACCTTGTTGCCAAATATGCAATGGCAACAATAGTTTGCTAGCAAATGATTCATAGTACGCCTCTTTAGGCAACATGAAGGATACATCTGGACCAACGATATGTTTCAAATTTTGCGTCGGCAAACGTAGTTTCACTATAAAAAAACTGACCAAAAAATGAGGGTCAATTCTAACGGACAACGTCGGTTTTTGGGCCAAAAATGATAAAAAATCGACGGACAAAGGATCGTCGAAAAATGTCTCATCGAAAGTAGAAAATTGACGGACAACATCGGTTACTGCCAACGGACGTCCATCCAGCTCGGTAAATTTTAATTTCATGGGTTCTTTAAATGTTACCCAATGGGAGAAAAAAATTACCCGATGGACATCATCGGTGTATTCAATTTTTATATTTTTAATTAAAATTTTTAAATATACCGACGGACAGTATCGTTTGTCCATTGGTTTTCTGGGTTTCTGTTGGTGGTATAATTGCAGAAGATCAACGGACTTACCTACACTGCCCGTAGGTTTCTGCAAATGCACCGACAGCAGAAGCTGCAATTTACGCATTCCCACCTTCTAAATTAAAATTCAATTCAATTTCAGCTACTATCCAGCATTAACTGCTGCCAAAATAATTCTAAATCAACAAGAACATCAATAACATAGTAATTATCGAATTAAAACATCAAAAACAACACTAAATATCCATTAAAATTATCAATAAATCATTAATATATATATATATATATAAAATTTTTTGTTTTTTTTAATTTTGTTATATTTTTAATGTTTAATAATCCTAACAACTAGGTGTCTCTTGACATTTTCATCATTTGTGAAAACTTCCTTGTCATCGAAAAAAAGGAAAGGGGCTCGTCGTCTCCCACGCAGTCCACTAACAAAGAGGCTGTTCACTTGTGTTTGAGAGCCTCGATGGTATGACACATTATCACCTCTCTGCGATGCGTCTTGCCTGGCATGTTTTGCCAAGGCACGTGTAAGTTGTTCGATCTTCTATGACACACGCCCGATATGAACAACATCAATCACCTTGGCCTGGCTATAAGAGCCAATACCTTCCAGTCCGGACTGAATCCATCGAACTGGGTTCCTAGATCCTAGGTAGTAGACTCTCCCCTTTTGCCTCCTCCGACCACTTTTTCGGTCAAATATGGTGGCGACATCCGGTGAAGAAATTTGAATCGGCCCACCTTGGGCTTCCTAAGTCTGGCTATACTCAGACAAGAGCGCTGATAATCCATCTACATAATTTAAAAAAAGTTAATATAATATGATTGTTCAAATTATACTTAACATATTATTATTTATATATAAGATGTATGAACTTATATAGGCTTGTTGACTCTTTGTTCGACCTATGTCCAGAATGATTCATATCTTCTTCTTCTTTATGTGGGTAGCCCGAAATAGCTCCTCTCGAATCAGATCACGATCAATTTTTTGGCTTGCAAATAAAATGTAATCTAAGTTAGACAACATAAAAAATTTAAATCAAATTTATATAAGTATTAAATATAATAATTACTTACCAATTCTCTAGCTACTGTCCATGACTCTTTGCACCTCGGTGTGCAATGAGTCACCTTTCCCTTCACTCCTGGCCTTCTTTGCCTATTCACACTTTGCCTTAAATTCAGGCGTGCTCCAATATCTCTGGGCACTCCTCGAAAAGATGGTAGCATCCATTACGGCCTCTTGTTCTTTAATCTTGCATCCCTAAATCAATCCGACATTCTTGAACTGCCCTTCCTCTTAGTTCTTGGCTATCTTCTTATCGTACTGAGGAAGCAAGTACACGTGTCTATAAGCAATGATCAACAATGTTAGATGATATATAATAATCACAGGTCAAAGAAGAATTTATCAAATAATAATTAACTTGTATATCTTAAATTGATTAAACATGCTGTCGAACCCAATGTGGTATTTCATTCCAACTTTCGGATAAGGTCAATCATATAGCCTCCGAATGCTCTCTCGTAGAATATTTTCAGTCTCTTTTCCCCGATGGAACTTTGTAAAAATTAAATAAACATGTAAAGTCATAAATATAACATTATTACTAAATATTATAAATCACAATCAAAAACAAACCAAACTTACCTAGATCCATCAAGCACGATCACTAGTCTACGAGGCCCATGCAGTATCTCCCTAGTTATGACTCTCCAGCTGCTGGTGCTAGTGCTTGTGCAGGTCTTTGGGTGTGAGTTCTCTACTCTTAATCCAGGTCAAGGGTGGGTACTAAGCACCCTATGAATCTATTTGGAAGGCGATGTCTTTGAGTCACAACCGGGACATGTTAGGAGATGATCAGGGAAGGAGTTTGGGCGATAAATATCTTGGTTTCCTCATGGAGAGGACGAATGCAGTATAGGTATGAAAGTGTGAGAAGTAGTAGGAAATGGGCATAGATGAACGTGCCAGATCCCCAGTGCCATAGGGGACATAGGACAGAGGTGGAGAAACATGTATATATAGAGTAGATGAAAAGTCACCCGAAGCAGCACTAGAATCTAGTGGTCTCCTATGTGTTTTCCTACCTCTTGCTCAGTTACCTACCCAGGCGCAGCCTCGATTAGCATCACCTGACGATATCTGCATACAAGTTTACATTATAATATATAATTAAACAAAAAAGGAAAAGGGCCAAAAATACCCCTAACCTATGATAAATTGCTCATAGATACTCTCCTTCCACTTTTGATCCTAAAATACCCTCAACCTTTAGTTTTGGCTCAAGAATACCCCTCTCTTTCTTCCTTTTGGTCTAAAATTACCCTCAACCTTGAAAATTTAATATTTAGAGGTTTGAAATTTTATTTTCCTTACTTTTTATTTTAAGAATTAATAAAATTAATTTCTAATTAAAAATTGATCTACAAAGGTACTTATTATAATATATTCTTTTAATTTTTAATTTTTAAAAAACAAAAAAAATATATTATTTTTTTTATTTTTTTTATTTTTTTTATTTTTTTTATTTTTTTTATTTTTTTTATTTTTTTTAGTTTTTTTAATATTAAAATTTTCAAGGTTGAGGATATTTATAGATACTTTATATGTAAAAATGACGATCTCTTATATGTAAAAATGAAAATTTTCTACTTTAAATTTTGCTTCACTTTCTTTGTTTAATAATATTATTAAATACTTAGCTAGAAATTGGTTAAAAGCATTTTTGGCCCTTTTCTAATTTATTTATTACTAAGCGCTTGCTATTATTTGTACCTGAGACCCCAACATAGTACTTATTTTAAATTATTTACTAACTTCTTCCATTTTCATCTTTAGTAGTGTATATATGATCAAATTTCTCAATAATAATAATAATAATAATAGATAATAATAATAATATTTTAATAAATTAAAAATATTAAAAAAATCAAAAAAGATAAAAAATATTAATAATATTTAATTATTGCACTCATTTCTTAATCTCATAAAAATATTTGAAAATTATTTAAATTTAAAGCCTCAAAATAAATGCATTTTCACTAATTAAAAATAAAACAAAGTTGATACATTATCCTAAATGTTAGCACTTCTTCTCCATTTATAAAAGATTATCAAGAGAATAATATTTTAAATGATAAAAATATATATTAAAAATAATATTTTAATATTTTAAATTTTGATTGTATGTGTAAATTATATCAATTTTATTAATTTCTAAAATAAAAATTAAAGAAAATAAAATTTCAAACCTTTAAATTTTCATGGTTGAGGATGTTTTTAGGCCAAAAGGTAGAAGGAGGAGGGGGGTATTCTTGAGTCAAAAATAAAGGTTGAGGGTATTGTTAGACCAAAAGATGGAAGAAGGATATTTATGAGTCATTTCTCATAGGTTAGGGATATTTTTGGCCATTTTCCCTTAAAAGAAATACAAAGTATTAAATATATATAAAAGTGTTAAATTAGAATCCTTTATTAATAGTTAAGATATTTCATTAAAGCGAGACTTAGCTCGAATATCTAAATGAAATATTCTGATAATTTTAAAGAACTCATTATGTATTTAGCGTTGAAATAAAAAAAAGAGAGAGATACTTTTGGGATATAATAATTACTTGAGATTAATTACTTGTTAATCATCATTCTCCCATTCTTCCTCGTCGCTTGTTTCATTTCCATCGTTCTTCCATTCTTCCTCCTCACTTATTTCATAATCATCATTTGATTCTTCTCCCTCACTTGGTTCATTTTCATTATCTAATTCGTTCTCAACATTTGCAATTTCAATTATTACCTCATCATTAAAAACTTCTTCTAATATGTGTTCAGGATGTTCTAAACTTTGTTCTAACTCAGCATCCACAGTTTGATAAACAACTGCCAAATCATTTTGGTACATCACATCCAATACATTATCAATCTCTATTCGACCCACGGGCTTAGTCTTTATAACCATCCACCAATTAGCCTTATCTCTATGCAGAGGATATGGAGAATAGTACACCTGCTTAGCATTTTTGTTCAATGATGAAAGGATCATAACGATCATACTGCCTGGTGTGCTTAACTTTAGTTATATTATGCTATTGATTCACCCTAATACCTTTATGCGATGGATCAAACCACTTACACTGAAATAGTACTATCTTTTTCCTCGGCCATCCAACATACCTAACTTCCATTATCTCTTGTATCACCATAATAATCAACAGTTTGGCCATTACCATCTACATCGCCTTTAACGCACATTCCGCTATTATTGATTTTCTTATACTTAGAAGTTTTCTCTATTTGAAACTTGAAACCATTGACACAATATTTATGTATCGACTGAATTTGACTATCAAGCATGTGTGCAACATCACTCACAATTAGCAAATGTTCAGCGGTGCTATTTTCATCATGAACCTACGTAGTATTTAAAAAAATATTTTTTAAACAAATGATTATGTTGTACTTATATCGTTAACATGATATTGAATACTTACATAGTCTTTCAGCCAATTAGAGAACCTCGTATATATGACATCATTACCCCACTGTCCTACGAAGTAACTGTTCAATAAATTGAGATTTTTCGTTAGTTTAAGCCTTAGTATTTAAATGATATTATTCAATAACATCATTTAGAACTTACTCAAGATATGATTGTATCTCGGGGTAATTAAGCAAAACGTGTGTCGCAATAGATTGTATTTCCATACTACTCAAAACCTCATCTGGTTTGTTTTTTAGAACCTTGACCTGATTGATTAAAAATTAAAATTGGCGGGTGATTGGAATCAATATCAACGTTCTAATAAAAATACTTGTATACATCAAAAACTCCAGGTTCCTCGGGGTAAATGCATTAAAAAAGGACAATCGTTGTCATTGCGGGGTAGGTCTATTTCTCAAAGTTGGCACTTGCTGCTCGAAATAGTAAGAACAAAACTGAGCAGTTTCCCTTGCAAGATAAGCTTCACAGATAGATCATTCAATCTTAGACCTCTATTTAACAGTTCTTTTGCATTTGCCAATAGTTTTGTATAAAATTTTGATGTTAGTAATTATAAAAACCAACTTTAAAAAAATGAATTCATTGTGTACAAAGTCATAGTTTTAGTATCTTTCGAATGGATACATCCATCTGTATTGAACTGGGCCTCCAAGGCTCGCCTCATGTACAAGGTGAATCGGTAAATGTACCATCATATCAAAGAAACAACACAGGAAGATCTTTTCCAACTTAGTAGTAATCACATGAATATTCTCATCCATCCTTTCTAAGTTATCCTCCCACAAAGTGTTACTACACAAATCTTTGAAGAACAAATTTATCTTTGTGATTGGCTTTCATATCCTGTCAGATAGAAGGTTAAATGCAATAGGAATCAAAATTTTCATGAAAACATGACAATCATGGCTTTCAATACCACACAACTTCCCTTAGTTCATATCTGCACGCTTCTCCAAATTTGAAACATAGCCCTCAGGCATCCTCAAATTCTTAACTCACTCACAAATCTCACGTTTTTTCATCCAATGTGAATGAAAAGCTCACCTTGGGCTTTAACAACTTATTATTGCGTATTTCTTGTAGCTCTAGTTCCTTTCTTCTGCAGTATTCTTTTAAGTCCATTCTAGCTTTTGGATTATCTTTTGTCTTACCCATAATATCCATCACGGTGTTGGACAAATTATCAAAATAATTTTTTCAATGTGTATCAGATCAAGATTTTATCGTAGAAGGATGTCCTTCCAATACGGCAACTCGCAAAATATATTCTATTTTGTCCAATTATGTCCAACACCGTATCTAGGAATTCTAGAAGGTGTAGTTTCTGTGACCTTTGGCAAGTGACAAACTCTCTCTCAAATTTCATTTGCTAATAATAATGGAGGTGGCGGATCATTTTAAATCTTATTCTTTTGAAAAGCACGTTTCATTCTTCTAAACTCATGATCCACTAGCAAGAACCAACGGTGACGATCAAACCATAAATTTTTATGATCATATTTTAATGTGAATATTTTACTATTTTTCATGCAATACGGGACAAGCTAATTTTCTAGCAGTCATCCAACCAAACAACATTCCAAAAAATTATTTATTGTCCACATTAAACAAGCACGCAAAAGAAAATACTGCTTAGTTGGTATGTCATAAGTCACTAGACCTTCAGACCACAATTGTTTTAACTCGTTTATCAAAGGTTGTAGATAAACATCAATCAAACTTTTTGAATTATAGGGACCCGAGACAATACAACTTAGAAATACGTAGGGACTTGTCATACACTTTCAGGTGAAAGATTATACAGAGTAAGGAATACAGGCCAACAAGAATAGGGTGCAACAGAAAAAGAGAATGGTGTGAAACCATCTGCACACAAGCCTAATCTAACATTTCTTGGTTCACTAGCAAAATCAAGATAAGTTCTATCAGAATATTTACAAGCTTCTCCATCTGACGAATGAGACATAACACTAGGAGCCCTTCTATTCTCACGGTGCCATCTCATATGAGGAGCAGAACTCATCGACGCGTACAACCTCTTTAATAGAGGTATAAAAGGTAAATAACACATCACCTTAACTGGAACCATCTTCCCACCAGGAGTCCGCTTAAAACGAGCATGTCCACAAAACTTACAATTTTCTAGATCTCCATCATTCTTATAGAACAATATGCAACTATTTTCACAACAATGAATTCTATCATACGACAATCCCAACTTGAAAACCAATTTCTTTGTCTGATAGAAATTTTTAGGTATGTTCAACTCAGGGTTAACTAGTTCCCTCAAAAGACCAACCATAAAGTCCATAGCAGCTTGAGGAACACTCCAATCTGATTTGACATTGATTAGTCTAACTGCAACGGAAAACTCAGAATGCGGACTCCCTACACATAGTGATGACTAGCCTCTTCTAGTTGTTGGTAGAAACGCATTGCTTCTTCATTGGGAGTTTCTTCAAAATATTGTTCAGGTTTCATCCCATATTGTATCCCGAATACATCATTGATCATTTCATGCACTCTCTCATGTTGAACACTACTTTAATCATGTGCAGACCTACTATTTTCACCAATCAAATTATAAAATATACCATTTTCTCCATCAGTCTCGCCATGATCAGTCCACACAAAATATCTAGGGTTAAACCCATAATGGTAAATATGAACTACAACTTTATCAGGTTTAAAAACTTCATGTAATTGTATCTCTTACAAGGACACCTAATCACCCATCAGTTTGAAAAAGGTAAAACAACATTGCATGGTTGATAAATCCTCTAACACCTTCAACAAATTCATCTTTCATGCCCCCACGATTTGCATTAGTTCTATCATACATCCACAGATGATTATTCATCTAAAAAAATATAGATATTTTAGATTACACATATAAATTTCAATTAATTAATTTGTATTGATAATTAAATTTTATTATTTAATGGTTACTAATTATTCAATAAATATCCTCTAAAAATAAGTCAAATTTTGATGTAATTATTGAATTAATATTTAATGATTAATTACTAAAATTATATGTGGTTAAGGAATTTGAGTATGTAATGATAAATTTTTATAATTAT
>JACEIK010001487.1:266881-279615 GCA_018107945.1 Datura stramonium | reverse complement strand
AGAACAAGAATTGATAAAACAACCATTGAAGAAAAGATGAAAAACCAAAATGATCAACAATTACATTCCACTACAATTGTTCTTAACCTCAACAAGAAGTTAATTTAGCCACTCATTTGTGGATTAAACATCATCAAATGGGTATAAATCATATAAACAATTGAAATAAAGGAGAAAGAGATAGAGAAGAACCCTAGGATTTTCGTCCCCTCAACTACCTGTAATCCACGTCCTTGCTCAACTAAGTCAGAATGTTTAAAATAAAACCTAAGTGTTCTATTTATACTAGTGGGAATTTTTCTCGGAATAACAAGCAACGTGTCACGGAGTGTATCACGGAGCACTGCCTCCGTGACACGGTGTGTATCATGGAGCACTACCTCCGTGACATGGTGTGTATCGCGGAGCACTACCTCCGTGACACGGTGTGTATCGTGGAGCACTGCCTCCGTGACATGGAGGTATCGCGGAAACCCTCTGGAAATTGCCTAATTTATTCCAACTTTGGTGTTTCGCTCCCGATTCCATTCCTCCACTTCACCAAATCATAGATTGTGTCCTCCAATGCATTATTTCCTTCAAAAACAAAGACTAATCATGTTGGTTAGTATTTCTTCTCATTTATATAAAAAGGCATGAAAATGTACATAATTAAATACATAAACAAGACAAAACTAAGTTATAAAGTGTCACTTTGGCATGTAATTATTTCAAAAACAAAGACTAATCAGGTTGGTTAGTATTTCTTCTCATTTATATAAAAAGGCATGAAAATGTACATAATTAAATACATAAACAAGACAAAACTAAGTTATAAAGGTCACTTTCGGCGATGTAATTGCCCAAGATCGTATTTAAAGCCTGTGCCGATCGATGGATTTGTTACAAAAGTTTGACCTAGAGATTAGGAATAGAAAAAGCGAGAATCATGGCATATCACCTATCGGATCGGAAAGCTCACGATGTGAAGGAAGGTGACAACATCAGTAGGAGTTCCCTGATGAGTGCTTCTGGCACAAGGGAAGCCGAAATCCCTAGTATGCATAGTGAATTTTCTAGTGAGTGGAGTCTATCCATCTGAGGCTACGACCAACAGAAAATAGCCGAGGTACCATTGCCAGATTTTATTTGGGACGAGGCGTACTTGTTTAAGAACGGACCTGGACCAGTGATGAGAAGATGCATTCTAGAGAGCCAGATTGCGTGTTTGAGGAGTTGTCACTATTCATTGTATGGAGGGCACAACTAGAGGCGAGCCGACAGCTTATCATGTGCTACAACTGTGCTCTTTTTGGCCTACACCTGTTAGAGACTCTATGGAATACGTCAAATGTGTGATAGATGTCAAAGGATGCACAATTGGTCTGAGGCGCAGATGTCGCCGCAACATATACTAGAAGTGGAGATCTCGATGTATGGGGCATAGGATTTCATTCACCGTCATTTGGCAATCGTTACATCTTGGCGGACGTTGATTATGTATCAAAGGTTGAAGCAACAGCTTCGTCTCAGAATGACAACAAGGTGGTAACGAAATTTGTGAAAAAAGACATTTTTACTGTGTTCTGGATACCCCGAGCCATTATCGCTGATGGAGTGGCTTCATTTTGTCAATGAAAGTTTCAAGAGCTTGCTAGCTGGTACGGGGTGCGCCCACAAGGCAGAGAATAACATATCATCCCCAAACTAGGGCAAGTGGAGTGTGTCGAACAGAAGTGAAGCGCATTCCCAAAAACAAAGGATGCACAATGTAGTGATTGGTCAAGCAAACTCAATCATGCAGTTGTGGGTCATAGAACTCGCTTAAAAGACACCACTGACCTCCCACATATTGGTCGGAAAGGCGTGTCATCTACCGACGGAGCTAGAACACTAAGCTCGGGGCCAGTTATGGTGTCTAAATACGGATCTAGAGCTAAAGGGATAAGAAGAGGTCGATTAACTCGAACTTGATGAGTTTCGTTCATGCTTAAGTGAAAGTGCCAAGTGCTACAAAGAGAAAACAAAGAGGTGGCACGATAAAGATAATGGGTGCATCGATATTTGAGTCTGGGCGTAAAGTGTTGCTTTTTCAATTCAAGATTGAAGCTCTTTCCCAGGAAATTGCACCAAAATGGTCAAAATGCTTGAGGTAGTGAGAAATGACCCCACACCTGTGGCGCAAAGGAGTTGTGGCAAGAAGATCGGCGCAACGCTCTTGGTTAATGGGAAGCGTTGTAAGCATTACCGGGGTGAGGACGCAGTTCGAGAGAAGAAGTCCATCACTCTAGAGGATGATTGAGCGTAAGTGACGTCGAGCCGCGATGCAAACTGCATACTGCAAGGAGGCAACCCGTGGAAATTGTTGTAATAGTGAGTAGAATTAGTTCAAAAAAAAAGAGAAAAAGAAAAATATTTTGTTGGGTTGAACTTATGAATTTAACCAATCTCATAGAAATGATTTTCAAATGAACGAAGGTAAAAAATGCAAAGAAGCGCAAAGGAAAAAAAAATCGAGGTGAGAAAATAAAAGTAGCATGACAGAGGGCTCACTGCGATGGCTCCGTGTCATGGAGGAGGTGCTCCGGCACACCCTCCTGACACGTTGTGAGCCTATTCCGAAATTTTTAAAATCTTTAATGCTAGCGCTATGGCTCCGTGTCACGGAGGGGTGTTCACAGCACCCTCCGTGTCACTCTGAGGGGTGCTCCGCTGCCCCCTTCGTGACACGTTGAGTGTTACTTTCGTCTGTCACACCGGTCGCCGATAACCCGTGAAAAACACTTTTAAAACCCCGATTCCCTCAATTTTTCCCTATTTCCATACCGTCCGCGACCAACACCCCAAACCCCCGCCTCCCCCAACGTGACACTGACCTAGGCACAAGTTTTCTTCAAGTTCTTCGATTTCATTGGATTAAAGGTATGTTCTGAACTTAACCTCATTTTTGCCTTGAATTTTCAATCCTTTAACATACGGGAGGTGAGTAAACCTGCCCTAAGTGCAAATTGCTTGAATTCATCGGGGTTATGATCGATTGGATGTTCATAATATCGTTGTGAGTATATGAACTCGATGAATGCATGTTTTATTGAATTTTGCGAAATTGATAGCTAGGGTTGGAATCGAATAGTTAAGCTAAATTTGTTTGAAATGTGAAAATTGTCAGTATGTTGAGTGAAGTGAATTGCGTTGTGATTAATGTTGAATATAGCTATAGACAAGGGAATTTTAAAAATGAAATTGGACCGTGACAGGTTGTTGAGAACAAAATTTGGCTAAGTGCTATGATGATGAATGGAATCGATGGCGATATTGTTATTTGTTATACGAGAGTCTGAAAGCAGCATATGCAATTATTCCATCGAATTACATGAATGCACTAAGCAATGTGAATGTTAAGAATTGGGAGAGCATGATTGTCTTACCGAATTGTTTTGATCACGCTAAAGACTATGTGGGGTGACCTAACTAAACCCAACCATAGTTGTAGCTGGTTATGATTTGAATAACATCGGGATCGTATGTGTAAATGTGCGTGAACAATGTCTATGCATAAGATAAAGGAAAGGGCGCGTCCTACACCTGGGAGCCAAAGAGGAACGAGTTGCACGGGGAATGTTAGCTCCAAGAAAGACCAGCGGCTCGCGAGGCCAACGTCGAAATACGAAACCCGGGAGTGGGTGACTGACGGCGGAAGAAATGGTATGCAAAACACAAAGAAACCAAGTACTTCCCGCAGGAGCAAATTGCAAGTGGTTTCGTGCAGAATTCCCGAGGATCGTATACCGATTGACACCGTCGGGCCGAACTTCATCTTCGAAGAGCCCAGTGGAGAAATTTCCATCTTATAGGAGTTCTATGCCAACTCGGAACCCGACCCTCCACAACACACCGTCAAAATCAGGGGCGTGTTGTCACTTTTGAGCCCCATCATTTGAATGCTATATTATGGCGCAGGACACGACGCCCATGTACTCCCTCGGCAAATTCAACATCACTCCACCTATGCGACATCGCACGCCTATGTGGAGCCCGCTCGACAACACTAAGGAGTGCTACAAAGGAGAGGGGCTACCACTCAACGTTTCCCTTACTCAGATGAATGTGTGGAAGCCAAGATCCGTCGAAGATAGTGTGTTCCTGCTCGATCCCTGGGGTGCACATGACATATGTCACCCAGGATCGAGTGTTCTTGGTGTATGCCCCGATGAAAGGGGCTTGAGATAGAAATGTTGGGGCTGGTGGATCATCTCACGCGAAGAGAGTCTGCTTCGGTGACTGGGATGAACAGCACGTTCGAAGGGTTTGCTACCACGTCTCGAGGGCCATGATATCAAGGAAGAGGCCCTGGATTACATCCCCAATCGACGTGCGTGCCTTGATGTCACCAAAACCAATGCACCTCGACACTCACCATGGGCCACCACACTAAATTTTGTGAGCGACATGCTCCTGGAACTGCATATAGCCCGCATGTACGGATGCGACACGTGTCAAGCATATACGAGGCCACATCGTACATTAGCCGCGGGCACCAACTTCGATTACCCTTTCATTAAAAATGCCCGGCTCTATGCCGAGCGGCCGCCAGAGCTCGTAGATGACGATGTCCCCACCGACGAGGAGACACGCCGTGAGGACTCGTATGTTGAGTCGATGAAGACTACGGGCGATTCGCATATGGGAGACGAGGCAATGACACTCCCCATTTAAATAAGTCGAATACTTGACGATCAGTGAGTTTCACCACCTACCACAGATATGCTGAAATTATGTGAACACTGGGGGACAAGAACTATTTAAGTGTGTGCGGGAGAAGTAGGGTGCCAGCTGCTTTGTTGTTGTTTATGTTTATGTCTTTGTTGTCGGGTGTTCTGTAAAAAATTGTGATCCCGTGATTTTGTGTGTATGTTCAGAATAATCTCAACAAGGGTAAATGAACAAGCAAGCCGTTGTGTGGGCCGTGGCCGAGTTGTTGTCATTGCAGGGTTGTGTTAATATTTTTGTTTCTATCGAAATTATCGATATTTTTAACATTTTTGTTGAATTTTTTATGATTGGGTTTCTGCTTGTTTTGCTTTTACTGAGAATAGTCCTAATAACCTAAGTCGTAAATAATAGATCGCTCCTATGATGGATGGATGACGACCGCCTTAAGGGAAATGTAGCGATAGGAGTAGTGTTTTCTTTTTATTTTGTTTCTTTGGTTTGTTTCCCAAACGCCTCGCTACTTCATGGTTCGAATTTTGTTACATGCATTGTACGTGATAATAAGATGCAAAGGTGATTTGTATGAAAGCATGCAAATGTGTAAACATGTTGAGATACCTAAGCCATAAAGTTCGATTCAGATAGAGGCTTAATGTTGAATTCTTGTAATTAGCCGATTGAAGAGTCTTGAATATGTCTTGAGTTGAGCATGTGCAATGAGTGTGAGGTGAGGTTTCGATTATTCCATGCTATTTGAAGTGTTCAGAACTTTCCGTGTGTGTACGAACGAAATGAAGGATGTGTATTGTACGAGAGGATGTAGGCATTTCTTCGATTAAACCGAAAGTTTTTCCATTATCATACCTACCTTGAATGTACATCCTAGTGAGCCCCATCGAGCCTTTTTAGCCTATTTTTTCTTTCATTGAGGAGGTACAAACCGAGCTTAATCCCTTCTTTTCATTAGCCGTGAATTTGATCCAAAACTCTTAAGCGCTCAAAAAATAATTTTGCCACAGGTAAAGGAGTGAGAATTGTGAAAAGAAAGGAAAAGCCAGAGGGTGAAAGTTAAAGAAAAGGTCAAAGGTGCACTTGTCGAAATTGAATAAAAATAAAGATGTATAACTAATCTTTATTATTAAGTCGAGTTTGCTTAAAGAAATGGGAACAAAATAAAGAAAAACTTCAAGAATGAGAGACGAAGGAAGAAACAATAATTATACGATGGTGGGATGTATTGAAAAACACTTAAGGAAGCTAGTTGCTATTATTAATAGCCTAAAGATTTACTAGTTCCTTAGCTACATTACAACTCATGAGTTCTACGTGATCTTACATCACGCGTCTTATATTAGTGTGGAGTGGCCACTCAGAGGCAAGCCTATGGGGTCACGACATTATGCATGTGAATCTCTTGGGGGAGAGAGCGAAATCGTCAGTTCATATACCCCCACGTTAATGCTTTGGTAATCATATGATTGTAAATGGGAGATTCTCTTGTGCTGCGAGGGCACATGCTTGACGAGAGTTAAACTCGTGGGTCGGATGTCTTGATAAGTCGATTTGCATGAGTTTGCCGAGATCGAGAGCTTCCATTCTTGAGTTTAGGAGGTCTTAATGTGGTGTGTGTCATTTTATTGATTTAGACTTTGCATGTTTTCTTTATGATTTGCTATATTGGGGCCAATCTAGATAGCCGTAGCTTGAATTGTTCAGCCAAAGTAGCTATGCATGGGTGTCAATCGTACGAGATGTGAGAGTATTGTTCAAGATGAACAAGGTTTTAGTATAGGGTAAGTGATCTTGGGCAACACTGCATTCCCAAGTGATACGTAAATGCTTCATTGCCTTGTTTATCTATCATTATGTGTGCATTCTCAATGGATTTTAGTTAAAATGTGAATTTATACTAACCAACATGTGATTAGTGTTGTTTTGTAGGTAAAATGGACTTTGGGGGAAGCTAAGATACGTTGGTGAAAATCGAAATGGACTTGGAAACAAGGAGGGAAAAGGTCATGAAGAGCAACAGGCCAAGGGCTCCGCGATGGAGCCATTTCACGCTATCTCTGAGGCATTCCCGCCTCGTGATTTAATCTGTGGCCATCAAAGGAAGGCCACGCCGCTCCGTGACACGCAGGCAATGCCACGCGATGCAAGTCGTGCCACGTTAAGGTGCAATTACCTGGGAATCGATTTCCAGCCAGAGGTGCGCTGGGACACCGTGACGCTGGGCTGTGCCCACGATGCAAGTCATGGCACACCGAGGTGAAATTGTTGAGGAACCGACTTCCAGAGAGGGTTCGCGAGACTTCGTGGCACGGAGGCGTTGTTCGCGATACACCCGTGTCACGCTGTTTGCTATTCGGGGAAAATTCTCAATAGTATAAATAGCACACTTAGGTTTATTTCTAAACATTCCGACTTGGCTGAAAGAACGTGGGTTACACAAAGTGGCTGAGGGGATGAAAATTCCCAGGTTCTTCTATCTCTTCTCTTTTATCTCAAATTTTGTATGATTTATACTCATTTGATGATGTTTGAATCCACAAATGAGTGTCTAAACTCACTTTGTCGAGGTTAAGAAACAATTGCGAAGGAATGTAATTGTTGATCATTTTAGTTTTCATCTTTTCTTCAATAGTTTGCTCTATCAATTCTTGTTCTAATCGACCAATGTTTGGCCAATGTTAATGTATATCTATAAAATCCAATTTTGATTTTGAAAAGGAAAGAAATTGGAAAGTTGTGAATTGGTAGATATGATCTCTTCTGGGCTTTGGTAAATTGAGAATTGATTTACATCTTAATAGAAAATATCCGAAAGTCTTATTAGTCAATTATGAATCCGTTTTGTACGGCTAGAACATGAAATTCTTTTATCACAGAAATGTAGATTGAAGGTTCATGATTCTTAAGTTGGGTAGGAGACGAAAGTTCCAATCCATAGGCAATAATTCTTGACTAGCAACCTAAGGAAAAATTAACTGAATTGTATCGATAAATTAATTCCCTGCATGTTCGTTTTAACCTCAGCTTGCTCATTACTATAGTTCAGACTCACTTAATAATTTTGTCTTAGATTCGTATAAATTAGGAAACTCAACTCTCAAAATATTATTTCTTTGGTTGTCTGCATTCTTAAAGATATAGTTCATTAATACTTGAGTTAATTATTACCTTAGTTCAGTCCCTGTGAGATCGTACTTGGCTTACTTAAGCCATTTTACTACTTGTTCGACCACGTGCACTTGCGTGTAGTTACCAAACGCCCGAACACTTACCTTCCTCAATCAAGTGGGTAGGTAGAAGTGTCTAATAGGGAGATAAAGACAATTCTGGCCAAAATAGTGAATACCAACCAGACATATTGGACTAGGAAGCTCGATGATGCATTGTGGGAATATCAAAAAACTTATAAGACATCCATCGGCTCATCTCCACATCAGTTAGTCTACGGGAAGGAATGACATCTGCTGGTAGAGTTAAGCATAAGGCGTTATGGGCTCTGAAAAAGCTGAACTTAGATTGGAATGAAACAGCCAAGTTGAGACTAGACCAGCTCAATGAGTTAGATGAATTTTGGATTTGAGCTTATGAGAGTATGGAAATTTATAAAGAAAGAATAAAGATCTACCATGACAGGAAGATTGCAAAAACAAAGTTCAACACTAGTGATTTGGTCTTACTGTTTAATTCAAGGCTCCGTCTGCGTCCGGATAAATTGAAATCTAGGTGGATGGGACCGTATAAAATGTTGAATGTGTCCCCATATGATGCAGTGGAGCTTGAAAATAAAGATGGTAAGAGGTTCAAGGTGAATGGGAAAAGGATAAAGTTGTATCTAGGAGACACCGAAGAGATAAAAGGAATTGAGTCGGTTTACCTTGATGATGCCTGAAGGATCATGGAAGTTACATCGTGCCACGACGTTAAATCAAGAGCTGCATGGGAGATGGAAGGTGAATTCTGAGTAGCCATAGGTATGTCCCTTTCCCCTTTGATTATATATTTTATGCTTCGGGGACGAAACATGTTTTTCAAAAAGGGGGGTGTACTTGTATTTTTGGGATTTTTGATTCATCCGAGATTTTTTATTGCCATATTTCTTTTTTCTCGGGAAAGCTATCTAGTAGAACCGGCATGTTTAGGTTGTTTTTGTTTAATTAGAAGTAACTTAGAATTACTTTGCAGCCAATAAATGCACTAGTTTGTTGTTTTTGAAAACAATTAACCCTGTTGAAAATTTTAATGTTAGCTATAATTGCATGAATTTTGTGGATCTTTGTACGACATTTAAATTATGAGAATGAGTAGTTGTAGTTAGCCATGAATGAACTGGATAGGTAGATTTAATGCAAACTGATACCATGAGTGAGTGGGGTTGTATACCTAGTTCAATACTGCATTTAGGATCTAGAACTTGCCCGCTTGGTCTTTGCATAGGCTTTAGGATAGTTGGTTAGGAGATTATCATAGGTTGTTATTGATTGATGAGTCAATTTAGCCTAAATTACCTTACCAAATGATGAGTAATTCCTTGATCCCGATTTTGAGCCTTATATTGACCATTTTTATTTGATTAACCTTTATCCTTACCCATTTTTTATAATGAATCTTTTTTTACCCTGATACCTCCTTGGACATTGTGAACCTCAACCCAGGCAAAATTCCTAAGTTGAGGGTGGCTAGTAAGGGTGCATAGATCGTGGGGAGGTGAAAAAGGAAAAGAAAGGAAAAAGGGTTAAAAAATGAGGTATGGTGTGACAAGAAAAGAAAAAAGAGCTGAAAAAGAAAATACAAGAGAAAAAAAAGGAATGAACAAGTTGAAAACACACCACAGCCATATATTGCATAAAAAAGGAGAAAAGGGAGGAAAAAGTTGAAAAAATGGAAAATAGGGTGAAAGGTGTAAAGTGGAGCCACATATATGTAGTGACAAGGGGGGTTTAGTCACTCAAATCCAATATTTACCATACCCATCTTGAAGCCTACATTACAAGCCGAACAATGTCCTATAGTGATCCTAGGTTAGCTGTCCGAAGAGCCAAAGTAGAGAAAATAAGGGAAAGCCTATGGTATCCGATATGCAGTATTTGGAACTTCTTTGGAGAGTGAGGCCCCATTTTTTTAGTCCCAAGTTCATCATATTATATATCTGTGAGTGTTGGGGACTTCTTTTACTCTGAGGGTACCTAGTTTGTGTTGCATTTTACCAATTATCTGTGTGAATAGAATTGGTGATAGCTCGCTTTTCCGTTGATAGTTGGATGCCATATCTTGATCCCTATATATCATTGATTGTGGTTAAATGTGTGCATAGCTGACTTAGTTTGAATAGAAAAAGGGTCAAAAGCTGATTATGGTTCAAAGTGCAAATTTTGTTGTGTTGGCTATAGGTATTCTAGGTTTACTTTCTAGTTAAGTGTCATTTTTAGTTTTTGTTTTCTTTGCCTAATGACATGAAAAAGTCTTAAGTTGAGGGTGTTGATATGCTATGAGTTTACAATACTTTCGACACTTAAAACTGGAAAAATAGCATGGATTTAGGTGTGTTTATATGGATATGAGGTACTTTTACTTTGCTTTCAGGGAAAATAGATATTGGAGTTGAATTGTGCAAAAGATGGAGAAAAATGCAGAAAAGAGGCTTAGTACGGATCTCACTACGAGCCGTACAATCCTGATACGAGCCGTACTGAGAATCATGGAAAGGTCTAAGAGCAAATTGTGAAGCAAAGGAAAGTTATGGATCATGGTACGAGTCGTACCATGGCAGTTGTGAAAAGTTCCAGAAGAAATTGCACATGCCAAGTTTCCTGATACAGGTGGCACTCACGAGTCATGAAACCTACCTAAGACCCATACCAAGGAACTGTGAAAAAGACCAGAAGAATAGATGACTGGCAGAACTCAAGGTACAAGGAGTTATGGATCGTGCAATGAAGGTACGAGTAGTACTATTCCATCCGTAAAAGTTAACAGAAGATGCCAGCAATTTCAAGATCAAGCCACAAGAAGATTGAACGACTCATAGGTTCTTTGTACTAGTCGTACCATGTCTCAACACTTAGCCAGATTCAGCAGAAGTCAGCCAACGTACAAGTCAAGGTACGACCCATACAATGTTATTATGGGTTGTAGGTGAGGCAAAAGTTTTTGGTAGTTTTCCTTTTTATTTAGGAGAAGGTTTCAATTATTTGTATAAATACTTTTTAGGTTATTTTCAGTAAAGAGAAGTGACAAGAGACGATTAGAAGCGATTAGAAGTAATTAGAGACAAGTTGTTGTGAATTTTAAGTCAAGTTTTGGAGATTTCTTTCTTGAATTTCTTCTTTGTTCCTAGATATTTAAACATCAATTCTTGCAGTATTCAAAGAAGGTTTTCTTACAATCATTGTTGTAAGTATTCAATTATGTGTTTGTCTATGAATACTAATAACAATCTTACAATCATGAGAGGCTTAAACCTCCATAGCTAGGGTTATGGGTACCATAGTGTATTAACAAACTAGGGTTACACAAAGTGATTCAAAACCAATGCTAAACACTTGTATTGTATTCTCTTTATCTTTAATATTTCTTAACGAAGTGCACAGTTAAGACTTGCCCAAATTCTTTATTTGCTTGAACCTAGAGAAGTAGAGATTAGAAAAAGAGAATTACAACAAAGCATCGATCTTTATGGGTCATTTTATGACCTGAACTACAGTCGCAGGATAGTTCATTTGGAACAAATTGATAACGGTTGAATTGAAATCACTCATGAGATCTAACTCAGTGATTGAGTATAGTCATCCAATAGGGACGAAACAGTCATTTGGATGAACCCTAGTTATCAGTTCTACAAGTAAGCATTGGGATAGATCACGAGTGTAAACCTGAAGTAGTTATGAACCCATGGGAACACTTACCCTAGTTAATTGCAAATCTTGATAAACAACAACAAATTTTAAATCTTGTTTTACAACTGTTTTCAATAAACCCCCTTTCTGGAGATAACATATCTAAAAGCTTAAATACCTGCGTTAGCCTAATTCTTAACATATTCCCTATGGGTTCGACCCCAACCTTTGTTGGGTTCTTTATTGACAACGTCCACTTCATACATTACCAGGAGTGTGAGTTTGAGCGTTATCAGTTTTAATCCAATTTTATGAAATTATCTATGATATGTTTACGGGTCTAATCCCCTCATGTTTTAATGTATATTTAAGTCTAATGGGCAAATTTTTACACTCAATTTGATTATAAATTCAATATTTCATGTTATTAGAAATCATGCCCTATGATGCAAGTTTTATGAAAATTCAAGCCTATGATCCATGATTTCAGGCATGATGATTTATCTAGTATGCATGAATGTTTATGAACTCTAAAGATATGATTCCATGATTTTGACTTATAAAGTCTATTTTAAGTATGCATGATTTTATGATTTAAGCACGCCCATGCAAGTTAAGTATGCTTAATATGTTTTTTGTCCAAGACTAACAAGATTAGTTTATGATATGATTTGGAGTAAAGACTCCCAATACAATTTATGATACGATTTGGAGTCAAGGCTCCTAACGTTAACATTTAAGCTATATTTTGAGAATAAGATTATATGAGCAACATGCATGTTTTGGGAGTAGTGTCTAGCATTGAGTAGGAGAGGGGTTCCAAGGTTCCTCGGTCTCATAACTACGCGCCAACATAAGTATCTATTTGGGACCTCTTAAAAGAGTGTTTCCCCCGTCCGAGGGCATATCGTAATATCATATCTTATTCTTCCTTCGCCATGGCAAGGCTTAGGATGGCTCTCATCCAAGTGGGAAAGATGTGGGATCTTCATGTGCTTATACATGGTGGGTGTTGTTTATGACGAGTGTCACGATCCGTTTTTGAACTCGCGTTCAAAATCGTTCCATAACTCGGCAATTTTTTGAAAATACAGAGTCACCACCTAATAATTATGAAAATTAGGAAACCTTTGTAAAGATAATTTTTTTTAAAAACCTTTATTAAAAAAACAAACAAAAGGTAATGGTCCAAATAAT
>JACEIK010001487.1:247889-262336 GCA_018107945.1 Datura stramonium | reverse complement strand
GTACTTGGTATAATACTTTTATATATGTAAAATTATTTAAACCGATCAAAGTATATTTAACATGCGTTATTTTATATAAAATAAATAAATACTTTACCCTGTTTGTATTTCTAGAAGCTTGAACAATTAATTTAAAATATGGAGGGTCAAAATTGGGTGTCAACAACTGCCCCTTTCTTTTACCAGAGATGATGAAGAGAAGGCCTGGGCAAAAAAAATTGACAAATCAAATTTTGTCCGACCATCAAATTCGTCTCTAGAAAATAGCATGATTTAAAGGAATTATGGTCGAACCTCGGTATTGGATTTCCTACATATCTCAGGTAGCATGAGAATTCAGGCCACATGTAGTTCAGATACGCTTGATTTTATGCACGATTTGAAGACTTCAAAAGCTTATCTTAGTGTCGAGTTATGTAGAGACTGAGAAGCTCAGGAATGCAACGAGTATTGATTCTTTGGCATACAACCGAGATTTCAAATCGCCTACATATCCTCTAAAATAGGATTCAGGCTGCTTGTAGTTCGACTCAATTAGTTGAAAAGGTATCTCTTATGGTGAGGCACCCTTGAGGCTCAGGATGAATGACAAAATAAATTGAGTATGGAAAAGAGGCTAGTAACCTCTCAATCATGAATATGGCGCGCTTCACATCCATAAGTAAGAACTCACATGGACATAATTTCCAAACTCTAGTGTGATTTCATTCGGATTTGCACGAGGAAAATGCTCCAGTTAAGTTCAGTGATAATCCTGGATGCAAAACTAAGAAATTGAAACCAAAGAGTAACCCACATGCCTTCTTACAGGGGTGTGGTTTGAATGTGGTGAAAGTCAATCCTCAACTCATGTCAAAAGAGTTTGAAACCTCTTCAGACTATGCCCCAGTTCACTGCTAAGATAAGGGTCCACATTGCTTTGCATGCACTTGGATCTTCTTGTTAAATAATCTTCAATATTTCCGCATAAATGGCATCATTTGATGCTCTTTGAATATATTGTGTTCGCTATGATCTTTGAATGGCATGAACATTGATGTCCTTTTCAGTAGTTGGTGTCATTCTTGATCAAATATTAAAAATAAATAATGATGAAGTCGGCCTCCTCTGGTGTCGACGTTGTAAATAATATGATGAACGTCATCCTCCTTCGGTGTCGACGTTGTATATAAATATGATAAACGTAGGCCTCCTCCGATAATCGACGTTATAAAATAATATGATGAACGTGGTCCTCCTTCGATATTCGACGTTGTGAATGAATGTGATGAACGTCGGCCTCCTCCGGAATTCGATGTTGTAAATCAAATCGATGAACGTCAGCCTCCTCCGGTATTCGACGTTGTAAATGAAATTGATGAACATCGGCCTCTTCCGGTATTCGACGTTGTAAATTAAATTGATGAACACCGACCTCCTTCGGTATTGGACGTTGTAAATGAAATTGATGAATGCCGGCCTCCTCCGGTATTTGACGTTGTAAATAAAATTGATGAACGTCGGCCTCCTCCGGTATTCGACGTTGTAAGTGAATGTGATGGCCCTCTTGGAAACTGAAAAATAAACATGATGGCCCTCTCGACAACTGAAAAATAAATATGATGGCCCTCTTGGCATTTGAATGTATGATGGCCCTCTCGGCGATTGAAAAGTAAATATGATGGCCCTCACGGCAACTGAAAAATAAATATGATGGCCCTCTCAGTGACTGAAAAGTAAACATGATGGCACTCTCGGCAACTGAAAAATAAATATGATTTTTGACTATGAGCATCGATCTTTATTGGATATAGATACAACCCAATGTTCTTGATTCAGATGTCATCATTTGATTGCATAGTAGATACCCTCCTTGGCTCGGGGGATAATATGGTGTTGCTTGATGCTTCTTTGGTCAAGAAGGACTTTTATGCCTTTTTATTCGATAGTAGATCAGCATATTTTTCTTTTGGAAAGACCAAATTAGTTGATAAATAATGCTCACCTGGAACCTTATGATAACCTGCATCCACAGAAAAATCATTAGTTTTGGTGAAACTGATCTGTGTTGGCTTCTTCTGGTCGCCTTGCTCCTTGTATTGGCAGCTTCAAGAATTTACTCGACCATCTGAGTTATGATAGAGAGAAGACAAAATTAAAAATATCTTTAGGAGACTAACAAATATTTTAGCAAGTAATATTAAAGAAAACAATTTTAGAGAAATCTCAACCAATTGACTATTATGACATGCACCAAACGAACGAACATCCTTTGTTTTGGAGCCTGATGTAGGAGGCGTCTTGTTGGGAAATTGGAGATTTTCTAAAGCTCTGTTATAGCTGGAAAATGAGGTATTCATAGATTTCTTGTCTTTAAGAAATTTTGAGGCTTCTCTCAAAATTTCTGCTCCAGTTATAGCTTCGAAGCAAATTGTATTATTGATACGAGACTGTGTCTTTGTAGAATTTTTTAGTTCCTTCTCAAAAATTCTTCCCCAGTTGCGTGTTTATGAACAATCTTCAAATTTGTCTTCTTGAGAACATTCAGTCTTGTGGAATTTTGGAGTCCCTCTCAAAAATTCTGCCCCAGTTTCCATTATGAAGGAAAATGAAAAACTTACGGGGAATATGACCGAGCCAGTGTGGCGCCTACATATCCCGTTGAGGCAGGAATCAGCTCAAACGTAGTTTCAATTACAAATAAAAGGAAATTGAGAATTTTAACAAAATGTGATCGATGCCCAAATTGGCTACCTACATATCCTATTTTGGGAATTCAGGTCATCACGTAGTTCATATTACAAGAAAAGACCATAAATTTAGTATAAAACATTACAAAGCTTACAAAAAATATGTGCGATTACAAGGAAACAAAAGAGAACACTGGTCTTCAAATTTAGTATCTTTTGACAGCATCTGAATTGATAGCTTTGGGCAACTCTTGACCATCCATTTCCGTCAGAACCAAAGCACCTCCTGACAGCACTTTACGAACCACATAAGGACCTTGCCAATTTGGTGCAAATTTCCCTTTATACTCATTTTGGTCGGGAAAAATGCACTTCAACACTAGCTGACCTACTTAAAAGATTTGAGCTCTTACTATTTTATTGAAAGCGCGAGCTATTCTTCTCTAGTATAACTGACCGTGACAGATGGCGTTCATCCTCTTTTTATCAATTATTGCCAAATGTGCATATCAATTACGAACCCATTCTACATTGCTCAACTCTGCTTCCTGGATGATTCTCAGTGAAGGTATCTCGACCTCAGCTGGTATCACTACTTCCGTTTCGTATACCAATAAATAAGGAGTTGCCCCAATCGAAGTTCGAACTGTTGTACGATAACCCAACAAAGCGTAAGACAACTTTTCATGTCAGGACCTATAATTGTCAACCATCTTCCTTAATATTCTCTTGATGTTCTTGTTGGCGACTTCCACTGCTCCATTCATCTGAGGACGGTAAACGGTTGAATTGTGGTGAGTAATCTAGAATCGTTCACATATCTCTTTCGTGAGATGGCTATTCAAATTTGCTCCATTGTCTGTGATGATAGACTCTGGTACTCCAAAACGACATATCAAATTATTGCGAACAAAATCAGCCACTACCTTCTTTGTCACGGCGTTGTATGAGGCAGCTTCTACCCACTTGGTCAAATAATCAATGGAAACTAAAATGAACCTGTGCCCATTGGAGGCGGGTGGTTCGATAACATCCATGCCCCAAGATGCAAATGGCCAAGGAGAACTCATCATATTGAGCTCGTTTGGAGGAACTTTGATCAAGTCTCCGTGTATTTGACACTGATGACATTTTTGGACGAACTTGCTGCAGTCGCTTTCCATGGTCATCCAAAAATATCCTACTCATAGGATCTTTTTTGCCAAGGTGAAACCATTCATGTGTGGCCCGCATACACCGGCATGCACTTCTTCCAGCAATCTTGTGGCTTCTGTGGCATCTACACACCTCAATAGTCCTAAATCAGGAGTTCTCCTATAAAGGATTCCTCCGCTCAAGAAGAAATTGTTTGTCATTCTAGGAATCATCTTCTTTTGACTACTTGTTGCATCTCCCGAGTATTCCCCAATTTCCAGGTATCTTTTTACATCAATGTACCACGGTTTCCTGTCTAATTCAGCTTCCACATGTGAGCAATGTGTAGGTCATTCTTTTATCCTTATCTCGAGCGGATCAATGTAATTTTTCTCCGGGTGTTGTATCATTGCTTATATGGTGGCGAGGCCGTCAGCAAACTCATTCTGCATTCTTGGAGTGTGTCTAAACTCAATATTCCTGAATCTTTTGCTCAACCTTTGTACCAACTGTACATAAGGTATTATTTTAGAATTCTTCACAACCCATTCTTCCTGAACTTGATGGATCAATAGATCTGAATCACCAATCACTAGCAATTCCCGTATATCCATATCAATAGCCATTCGAAGACCAAGTATGCATGCTTCATATTCTGCAATGTTATTGGTTCACGGGAATCAAAGTTTAGCAGTTACTGGATAATGTTGTCCAGATTTCGATACCAACACCGCTCCAATCCTAGAACCCTTGAAATTCACCACTCCATCAAAGAACATTCTCCAACCAGGATACAACTCTGCAAAATCTTCTCCTATGAATATCACTTCCTCAGCAGGGAAATACATCTTTAGAGGCTCATACTCTTCGTCAACCGGGTTCTCTGCGAGGTGATCGGCCAAGGCTTTCCCTTTAACTGCTTTCTGAGTCAAGTATCCTATATCAAACTTACTTAGCAACATTTGCCACTTTGCTAGCTTCTATGTCGGCATCGGCTTCTGTAAGATGTACTTTAATGGATCCATTCTTGAAATGAGATGTGTGCTGTAAGTTGATAAATAATGCCTTAACTTCTGGGTGACCCAAGTCAAAGCACAACAGGTTCTTTCTAAGAGAGTATAACGGGCTTCATAGGATGTGAACTTCTTGCTCAGATAATATATCGCTTGTTCTTTCATTCCTGTCTCATCATGTTGTCCCAACACACAACCAAATGCATTATTTAAGACAGACAAATACAACAACAGGGGGCTTCCTTCTCTCGATGGTATCAACACTGGCGGATTGGCTAAATAACTCTTGATGGTGTCAAATGCCTTTTGACACACTTCGGTCCATTTAGTTGGTGCATCTTTCGTTAATAGCTTAAAATGGGCTCATAGATGACTATCGATTGGGCGATGAATCGACTGATGTAGTTTAGCCTTCCCAAGAAACTCATATGTCTTAAGCGGAGGTAGCTCTTGAATAGATTTGATTTTAGAAGGATCTAGTTCGATGCCCCTTCTACTGACTAAGAAACCCAATAATTTATCAGTCGGAACCCCAAATGCACACTTGGCAGGGTTTAACTTAAAATTGTATTTGCACAGTCGGTAAAAAAACTTCTTCAGGCGGGTCAATGAACCTAACTCTTGCGGTATTTGATGATAACATCATCCACGTATACCTCAATCTCCTTGTTGATCATATTATGGAATATGGCAGTCATAGCTCTCATATAAGTTGCCCCAACATTTTTGAGACGAAACGGCATCACCCAATAGTGGTAAACTCCCCAAGGTGTAATAAAAGCTGTCTTTTCTGCATCCTCCTCATCCATCAAGTCTGGTGATATCCAGTGAAACAATCTACAAACGATTGCATCTCGTGCTTAGCACAATTGTCAATAAGGATGTGGATATTAGGCAATGAAAAATTTTCTTTAGGATTGGCCTTGTTGAGATCCTTGTAATTTACACATATCCTAATTTTCCCATCCTTTTTTGGCACGGGGACGATGTTAGCCAACCGGGTAGGATACTTGGTCACTTCCACGATTTTAACCTGGATCTGCTTCGTGACCTCCTCTTTAATTTTCAAACACAAATCTGGTTTGAACTTTCGAGTCTTCTGCTTTACTGGACTGAACTCTAGGTTGACTGGTAACTTGTGCACCACAATGTCTGTGCTTAGTACTGGAATGTCTTCATAAGACCAGGCAAATATGTCAATATATTCATTGAGCAAGCTGATCAACTCCCTTTTTGTGATTCTGTCAGGTAGACACTGATTCTGGTCTCTTTGACTTGGTCATCATCTCCCAAATTCACGATCTCAGTTTCATCAATATTGGGGCTCTCTTTATCCTCAAACTTTCTCAGGTCCTTTGTAATATGTTCCGATTCTATGGGTTCTTCGTCATATTCCTTGATCTCATCACTATCAGATTCAACTTGTTCATTAGAATGGTAACATGTCATGATGTTGGCAGGTTTTAAATCATTTTTACTGTGTACAAAACAGGCCACACTGTTAGATAAAAAGAAGCAAAATATAAGTAAACAATTAAACCAAAAGAATTTGAAATAACAATGAAGCCATTCATTGAATATTGAGCATTACAAATATGGCGTAAGCCATTGCCTTTGAAAAACATCATGATAGAACCTAAGCAATTAAAGGTGGGTCTCGGGCCTCGTCCGAACCATACTGATTTTAAAAGATTTTAAAATTTGTCTTCTCTACCAAGATAGGAGAGGAGTCGAAGTCCAGTTTCTCAAAAGCTCTTCGGGTCCAGCATCCCGAATAGTTGGTGTTGTGGTGCATTTCTCTAAGATTATAGCACAATCCTCCTCAGCAAGTAGTCTTTCTATACCTTCAATCGGATCATCTTCCTCGTATTTTTGGACGTGGCAGCAAATGACTAATATAAATCTGGAATTGGCTTGGGAAGATTACGTACGGGCCTCTTCTTTTCGACAGCATCCTTCAATTCTTCATCTATCGGGACATAACCCAAACCAAAAAAGAAGATTTCTGAGGGATTGGAATGGGCTAAGAAATGCCATTCAAGTTCTTTCCTAGCCCGCGCCCGGGTTCAAACCCATCTCTCAGCATAGTGGTGGCGAGCATTTTGTACACCAGCGGCATAAGAGCATGTGGTGTAGTTTCCTCATAAGTGGCATTTACTCTCTCCACCATGTGAAAATCTATACCCTTGGGGTTTCTTCAATGACCAGAATAGAAAGATCAGGGCAATTGAGACCACTTCCTTCTCCGTGGATGACAATCTCGTGGTCCTCCCAAATAAACTTCAGCATTTGGTGCAACGTGGATGGCACTTCCCCAGCCCTATGAATCCCAAGGCCTCCCTAATAGCAAATTGTAGCTTGTTTCTATATCCATTACTTGAAATTTGGTGACAAAGTCAGCTGGCCCAATCTGGATATTTAAATCCACTTCGCCAATAGTTCCATTCCGATTGTCGTCGAATGCCCTCACATTCATACGACTTTGGCGAATTTTCCCTACATCATAACCCAACTGCATAAGGGTCCCCCTCGGACAAATGTTGAGTCCTGAGCCGTCATCCATCAATACTCAAGAGATAATTTTGCCTCTGCATTTGATAGTGACATGCAAAGCTCTATTATGCATTGTTCCTTCAAATGGAAGTTCTTCTCTGCGTAAAGATATCTGGTGATCTCCGATGATGCGTCTCACCATGGTAGCTAGTTTTTCACTGCTTGTCCCAGTTGGCACATATGCTTCGTCAAGCACCTTCAGTAGTTCTTGTCGGTGGTATTTGAAATTCATCAATAAGGCCCAAACAGATATTTTAGTCGGCATCTTCTCCAGGTGTCGGACGATGGAATACTCTTTAGGCTGCATCCTTTGCCAAAATTCTTCGGCCTCACCTTTCGTGATTAGCCTTTTTTTACTTTCCTTCTTCTATCTGTTCTGGGCTAATTCTTCTGGAATGTAACATCTTCCAAAACATGTCATCCCCTGTGCTACAGTTGCTTGCACAAAAAATTCTTTCTTTGGTTCAGCCGAACTCATTTTGTTTACCAAGGAAAAAGCTTGGTGAGGGGGAGTCATCACTACGAACTCCGGTTTCTTGCTTATACTCAAAGAAGCCACTGCCTGCTCTAGTACTTTGAGATTTATTTTGATCAGAGCTTTGTTTGCCTTCTAGTCTTCCTTATTTTCTATCATATGAATGCTAGCTCCTCCGTTATTGGGCAAAGGATTGTTGTTGACATTTGGAGGTGCTTCTTGGAGGGTGATGATCTTCTGGTCGATCAAATCTTGAATTTTATGCTTCAGTTTAATGCAATCCTCAGTGGAATGTCCTGCTCCTCTAGAATGATAGGAACAGTGTTGGTCCGCTTTATAGAATTTGGATGTGGTGTTAACAAATTTATGGTCCACGGGTTGTATCAAACCTACTTCTTTAAACCGCTCAAAAAGTTGAGTCCGGCTTTCTGCTAGAGGGGTGAAGGTTCTAACGGGTTTTCTTTCAGGGTCTGAGCGTGGTGGGTTATATGTGTTTGGATGATTTTTTTGGGTCTTTTGAGGTGACGGGGTGGTGGCTCGACTATAATTCTGAGGTTTTTGGTAAACGGGTGTTGGCTCTTGGTAGTTGTGTTGGAAATTGGGGTATATTTGAGGAGGTGGTTGAAAATTTGGCTGAGCATAGAAGATAGGGTAGGGGATATATGGAGTTGTGGGGTGGTTATTTAGTGGAGAGAGTCGGTTGGGGTTTTTGATAGTAGAGTTGGATCCAAAGTTTTCCCTAGACCTTGAAGCGGGACTATAGGAAATTGAGGACACATCCTCCTTCTTCTTCTGAACAAAACCTGTTGTGTTGGCCTGCGTTACTATGCTAACAATCTTCCCAGTTTTGAGACCATTCTCAAATGCTTCCCCTATTTTCACCAACTCAGAGATATTTTTCCCAATCATAGTCAACATTCTCTCATAATATTCAGGCTCCTGGGTCCGAATAAAGATATCCACGATCTCTCTTTCTGACATCGTGGGTCTCACTCTTGCACCCTCCTTTCTCCATCTTTAGGAATACTCACGGTAATTTTCCGAGGACTTTTGCTTAACCTTTTCCAAGGAATACCGATCAAGAACAATCTCTACGTTAAACGAGAATATTTCTATGCAATCTTTGGCCAAAGCTCTCCAACTCGGCCACTGGCTCAGTTCTTGTATGGTAAACCATTCCAAGGCCTCTCCACTCAAACTGCGGCTAAACAACCTTATACTCAAAGCTTCATTCTTCCCTACTCCCACGAGCTTATCGCAATAAGCTCGTAAGTGTGCCATAGTGTTGCCGACTTCGTCAAATGTATAAAACTTTGGTACTTTGTATCCCTCTGGAAAATCCAAATCTGGGTGCATGCATAAATCTTCATACTCCAACCCTATAGTATTCTGTGAAAAGTGGAGATCCTTTATTGCTTTAGAAACGACATCTTTCATTGCTTGCATCTCTTAGTCTCTTCTTTCCTCCTTCTCTCTCTATTCCCACTCCTTTTCCTTGTAATGATCCAACTCTGGTTGTGCGGTGAGAGTTTGATATGGCTCGGGAATCGTATGGAATTGAAAAGTGGTGGCTAGTGGGATATAGGAATTGGTTATAATTGGAGAATTTTGGATAGGGGAAGTAGGGGGAATTTGTTGATTGTGGACAGTAGGTGGATTTTGGGAAGTAGTTAATGGTGTATGGTGGATGGGTGGGAAATTCTGGGAGTGGATAGTGTGGGGTACATGGGTTTGGGTGGATGGGGGTGGTGTTTGGTAGGAGGTACTGGGGTCGTATGTGGTTAGATCGATAGTGGTGGTTTTGGGAGTGGAGTTAGTGGGAACAATGGGGAATGATGGAAAATGTTCAGGTACTGGTGAGCTTAAAAATGTTCAGGTACTGGTGAGCTTAAGGACGGGAACTGGGGTGGAGTCCTCCTTATATTGAGGGAGGGGGGTTTGAAGCAATGACCAGATTGGTCAAATCTGAGTTACGCTATATTTCAGCCCGCATCTCCGTTATCTGTTGAATTAGCTGAGCGATCAACTCACTCTATTCATTAGGGTCCCTGACAACTATATCTGTCAAACTGGCATCTTCAATGGTGTTATCAGTCATTTTTCTCTTTCCTTTATCCGAGGCAGGGCCAGGAAGGGCTAGTATGACTGCTTTCGATCGAGTGAAATAAGGATGCTCTGCCAGCTTTGTCAACATAAATCAGTTTCTGTACCTGTTGATAAAAATAACTCAAAGGTAGATATGTTAGTTTATATTCATAACGAATTAATGCAAATAATGACATATAATAAAAAAACAATTGTTTTGAAAATACGGATCAATCCACGAGAGAAATATGGATAGAGAAAAGGGACTCAAATGGACTGGATTTTGCCCGTTGGTTCTACTGAGTAATTTCAGGAAGGTCGACTTGCGTTGAGTTGCGCTTTCCTTGTCTAAAACTTGTCATCGTTTTACTTGACAGGTGATGGCGTAGCTGAATCTTCTGAAGTTCTTCTTGAAAAAGGATAAATAAAAAATTTAAAGATAGGGACCGAGTCTTAAGTAGACTGCCTACATATCCCACACCGGGGAATTCAGGCCCATCGTAGTTCATTTACAGAAAATTTTAAAACACCCTTACCAAACTGATAAAGAGACCATGCTCAATATGAGATTCCTACGTACCCTCCATGGGCTCAGGTCCCACGTAGTTTTGATTACAAGGAAATAAACAACATAAAAGCAACATTGCCTGAAAAATGAAAGAAGGCAACTTAAAATCTACCCCAAAGCCTATCCCTTAATAACGGTTCGAAGGAAATTCAACCCAGATGTTTCCGATCTGAATTAGATGCTCCAAATCAAACCTGAATATTCGACACTCTTAGATAGTGTTTTTCACTTCTCGGGGGTGGTAGGGACAAGTTTCTTCACTTTTTTTCTTTGCCGAGGACTTCCTCTTTCTCTCAAAAGGATAGATTATCTTTGCATTGACCAGCTTCTGGTAAATGATGGCATAACTCTCCTCGAATGCAGTGTAATCAAGAAGGTGGATCCGATGTCTTCTGTGATAGGAGTTTTGGGTTTCACTTGATCACATGTGAGTATGGCGTGAGGCCTCCACATATGCCTAATTTGTCCGAAGTTAATCATCTCGTGAATTTTGGTTCTCAAGATCAAGCATTCATCAGTGGTATGACCGCGGTGGTCGATGTGATACGCGCATCATTTATACTCAGCTCTAGGGTCACACCTAGAGCCTCCTCCTTCGATTAGGTGCAATATTCCCAAAGACTGTAATGTTTGATAAATTGTGGAACACGAGATGACCTCTGGGTCTCGCAGATAGTTTCTGAAATGGGCTTTGAACGTAATATGCCCATTTCCTTGCGTGAACCTAACCTGCCAAAATGACCCATCATTCGGTATTACGCCAAACTTCTCCTTTGTGTTGTTCCTCTCAAGTGATACTTCCTTGTCTTCCTCCGTCGGTGTCACAACTTTTGGGGTTCTCATAATATGCGCAAACTCCTGTAATAATTGTTCCATGTCTTCAAAATTCTTCCATTGGGTGGGAAAAGATTTAGAGACTTCATGAAGAGCTCTAATAGATGCTGCTATCTCCAAGTCTATTCTAGCAATTCTCCTTTTTACCCAGTCCATTTGTTGGTCAATCTCCTCTGTCATAACTAATAGGGCTTCTTTATTCTGGTCAACTTGTTCTATTCTCCTTCTCGTCATGGCTATATATTCTTCCACCTTATTGATTTTCTCGAGCAGGGACTTCTCAGTTTCTCCAGATACCGTAGCTGAACCTCTTTCCATTGTGATGGCAAGCCGACCTTCCTGTTGAGAGGAGCAAGGACTTTAGAGGGTTGTATTGTTTATGGAAAACTTGGATACGACCTCAGAAAATTTGGACAGACTTTGTTTTTATAGGTTTATATATATGCTTACAAAGTTCTAAGGGATCTTGGACGATCGTGGATTAATCATCTTTATACAAAACAATACACAACCACATAGAGATATTTGTATCACATAGCACAGAAGATAATTTATACGCATCCTAGAATGTGACCTTTTATGCCAAAGGTAGGCCCAAGAGAATTGAAGGATGCATGTGTTATTTAAATCAATCCATTCCCTCCAAAATAATTTATTAACAACGACATAACCTCTTGAACCTCTGTAATGGGGATACATTTAGGGAACTAAAAAAACGAAATTACTGAAATCACTCCCTCGCAGGGGGAAATTATCTAGTACGCTGAAGAGGGTCCTTCGTCAGTCCTTGTCCTCTTGGCCTTATCCACTTCTTCCCAAATGAAATAGTGGTTTATGATCAAGTGAGAACCCGCCAACTGTGCCCTTTGCTCGAATCCCATTTTTTGAATGGATTCTATTTGGTCTTCCATATGTTTGTCCAACTTAACTAAACATTCTCTGGCAGTACTCAAATCCTGAGTGAGGTGTCCTATGACTTGCTGATACTTTTGCTTTCTCTCTTGCATTGTCCTTTGTTGTAGCCGTACTTGTACCTGGGCCTTAGATTCCACGTCCTCTACTTGATCATAGGTGTCTGGACCTGGGGTAAGAGTTATTTGTAAATCTTCCTTTAATCATGCTTTGTATGTCTTGTCATACCCATCTTCAAACCTATTTTGAGCCATGTCAGTGATCCCGCAAACTATTTGACTCTTCCATTCTCGAATGATCATTTGGGCATATGGAACTGTGTTATCGATGTGGTCCACTTTGAACCTGTCCATGCTCCTTACCTGAGGAACAATTTGTTTTATCCCAAACTGTCTCAGAACCCTTATAGGGGCATATGGCCGAACCCCTCTAATTCTGGCAAATGGCAAGAAAGGTATGTTTCTCCCATGGACAATGTTATTTTTAGGCATGAGTTCTCTGATTTTCCACTCAACATCTCCTTCTCTTAGTCCACCAAATAACCTGGCCCAATATTTCTTCGTATGATTGGGTCGGTATCCGTCAAATGTAGCCACATTGAGTGAGTTTGGAAGTTGTCCCCTCTGACTGTGGGATCAGGTTAAGTCGGATTGTTTGTCTTGAGAAGGTGTTTGACCATCCACCACTGCAGGGTCAAATTGCAACCTTGAAAGTATTGCCCTCCATTTTGACACATGCCCAATGCTAGGTATATGTCAGCGAGTGTTATTGGTGCCAAAGTATAATATTCTGTTTGTCCGCACCGTAGAATATGACATGAGTGACCATTAGTACGTGTGGATGGATGCCATGTTTTCCATTGTGGTGAAAAGCCATGGTTCCTAACAAGCATTCGACAAATGCATAGGCGCGTCGATCCTTCCAGTTCTGATAAGAAGTGAACTCTTCCTTGAACTTTTCATACCCGCTATTCTTCCCGAATCAGGCATAAAACTTTCGAAACGGTATTTTTGGGCTCTTAAGCCTGCCCATCCAATCAACATTTTCTAGCAACAAGCTCTTCTGACTTGTTCGTGACTCCATTTTTGTGGAATTAAAATATCATCGTCAGATTGTGTTTTCCTTTTGTGAACCATGAGGAGACTCTCAAAACTCTCTAGAACCTCTTCTAGAGTAGGAGTTAACTCGACATCTCCAACGAGGAATACCATCCTTGAGTCATCCCAAAATTCTGTAATAGTTTCGATCATTTCCAGCCATGCTTCCATTTCCATGATTGAAGGGAGATACCCAATGTGAGTACTGACTATATTTCTATTATCCTTACTCATATTTTTCCACCAGGTCTTTAAATCATCATGGGCCTGGGTTACCATTCCGAATTTCAAAAGTTGGACGTGTCTGGTTCATCTACAAAAAAGAAAACTTGTTAAGCCCCCTCCCCTGGATGAGAATAGTTTGACTAAATGGGCACATACATCCTTCAATTGAACACATAGTGGGATGATTGTATTTTTGACCAGAGGCCATTTAGACACAAGGTGGTCTTCTAATGGACTCAATACGCCTTGGGTATTAAGTCATCTTAGGTAAATGCGCTAAATAACAGATTATGATTTAGATCTATACTAGTTGACTAAATTTGGCTTTTTGAATGACTAGGGACCCAAGCGGACAACTCAGGCTGGAATTATGACAACCATTGGACACACGCGAACCAATAAATTGTCATGAAATTCTGAAAGAGGGTTTTATAGTGCAAAATGGCTACGAACTTGTAAAACCTCTTTAGTGCTTTTGTGGAAGTGTATTGTGCCATTTGGCAAAAAAAATGCCATGAAATGCAATGACAGTTTATAGAGAAATAAGCAGATAAGGCATATTATAACAAATAAAGCAAATAAGGGTTAGCCACAATATGTTAGAGAAAACTCTTTTTGCTAGAACCTTGATGAATCCCCAGCAGAATCGCCATCTGTCACGATCCGTTTTCGAACTCGCATTCAAAACTGTTCCATAACTCGGCAATTTTGTGAAAATATAGAGTCGCCACCTAATTATTATGGAAATTAGTAAACCATTTTAAAGATAATTTTTTTAAAAAAAAAACTTTGTTAAAAAATCAAAAAAAGGTAAGGGTCCAAATAATTATTTAAAGATGGTGTTAAGCACTTTAAAAAATTCACAAATGCGGTTACCCGGTG
>JACEIK010001487.1:220591-243365 GCA_018107945.1 Datura stramonium | reverse complement strand
TATATATGTAAAATTATTTAAATCGATCAAAGTATATTTAACATGCATTATTTATATATAAAAAAATAAATACTTTAATCTGTTTGTATTTCGAGAAGTTTGAACAATTAATTTAAAATATGGAGGGTCAAAATTGGGTGTCAACAACGAGTCTCCCATTGTTCTCATGATTTCAATTATTCACGTTCATGACTTATCATATTAGGTTTTACAGCAGATTTGACTTGATAATCAGTTTATGATCTTTTACTTACAATTTTAACTATGATAAGTCATATGATTTCTATTTCTAAATCTTGGATCACTATGTTCGGTTATGATAGCTAGTCTATGATTATGTATGTCTCAGATACAGTTTTCGGCATGAAGTCCTTACTCTCATGATCTTTCGATTTACAAGCATGTTTTCATCTTAAGATTTACTAAGCATTTTTTACTTTCCTTACATACTTAGTACATTCCAAGTACTAACTGCATACTTTATGCTATATCATTTCATGATATAGGTTCGGGTGATCTAGTTCCAGTCTCGTTGATAGCTACTTTATCTTCAATCCAGTCTAGCCTCTATTTTTGATGAGTCCTCATTTTCCGAGTACAATTAGTAGTTTTTCTTTGGGTGTTACTTCAGCTGTCAGATTCTAGCGAGCTAGTTGAGGAAGTTGTCCCATAAACTCATTAGATATTTTAAAGGATTTTCAGACATTATGTTGATGATTCAGCTTGTCGAGTGTTGACTATGTTTTTGGCCTATGTTATATTTCAGATTTCCGTTTATTCATGTTTAAGTATTATGCTTCCTCTTTAATTTATGCTCTTGAGTTGCTATGCACATGCCATGGGTTGGCTTCGAGCCATCCATGGTTCTAGGTCCCATGTCTCGTCCCATCTCGAGTCATGACAAACTTGGTATCAGAGCTGAGGTTTAGAGTGTCCTAGGGTGTTTGAAATTCACGTTAAGTAGAGTCTTTTCCATGAGTGTGAAACGCACCACACTTATGGTAGATGCTACAAAATGTTTTAGGAAATTTCCCTTCTTTTCATGATCTATGTCGTGCTATAAAGTATCTCTCTATTCCTCTAACTCGTGCTATACACGTTTGTAGAAATATGTCTCCACACCAAGCTATTGGTAGAAGAAATGGTAATGGAAATATGGAGATGGACATCAGCAAGCCCCACCAGCCCCAGTGGATCCTTTGCCCAAGAGGGTCACTCATGCTGAGTTCAGAGCGGCATTTTAGATGTTGGTACAGGCCATGACCGCTTAGGTCAACCAGCAGGCAGTGGCCCATGTTCCCCAGAATGGGAACACAGTAGTGGCTAGAGTACGAGACTTTCTCAGGATGAACCCACCTGAGTTTCTAGGGTCAAAGGTGGATGAGGACCCACATGAGTTTATTGAGAAGGTGCAGAAGATCACCTAGATTATGGGGATTACAGGAGAGGGAAGTGCAGGCTTAGCCTCCTATCAGCTAAAGCAGGTTACTTACATATAGTTTTTCCAGTAGAAGGATAACAACGGAGTTGGAGCAGTCCCCGTGAATTGAGATGAGTTCGTGACTGCTTTCTTGGGTAGGTTCTTCCCTAGAGAGTTGAAGGAGGCAAAGGTGGCGGAATTCGTCAACTTGAAGCAGAACCACCGCACCATCCAGGAGTATGCCTTGGAGTTTACCCAGCTATCTAAGTATGCGCTGGAGATGGTTACAGATCATAGGGCTCATATGAGCAAGTTTCTGAATGGANATAGGGCTCATATGAGCAAGTTTCTGAATGGAGTAGCAGATTCGCTGTTCAAGGAGTGCAGAACCACCATGTTGAATAGTGACCTAGATTACTATCAGTTGGTCATATACGCCCAGCAGATAGAGGCGGATAGATGAAGGAGAAGGAAAGAGAGGCCAAGAGGTCAAGGATAGGGAGCTATGGGCAGTTCCAGCAGAGGTCCGGTGGTGGATATCGCCCTCAGTCCCACCAAAGATCATCATCCCTATCTCTATCAACAGTCAGTGTTCCGTCCAGACCGAGAGGAGTTCAGAGAGGCAGAGCGTCAGGCTAGGGGGTAGAGGAGAATGTCAGGGGAGCACACTTTTCCGGCTTGGAGGAAGTGTGGCAGGAGGCACCCTGGCAAGTGCATGATTGGTATGGATGGTTGTTTCGGGTGTGGGAAGCCCAGACATATGCTCAGATACTGTCCTTTGGCTAGACAGGGTGACAGTAGAGGTCGTTCCCCACCTACTACTTTACCATCCCTAGCAGCTCGGCCACCTCAGCAGGGCCTCTCATCTAGTGTAGGTGGTGGCCAACGCCAAAATAGATTCTATGCACTATTTTCTCGTTAGGAGCAGAAGGCCTCTCCCCATATGGTTACTAGTATGTTACGAGTATTCCATCTTAATGTGTATGCATTGCTAGATCCAGGGGCTACCTTATCTTTTGTGACTCCTTATGTTGCTATTAGTTTCAGAGTTGTCCCCCAAATCTTATTAGAACCTGATAACGCTCAAATCACACTCCTATAAAAGTATGACGCGAACGCTGTCAATAAAGAACCCAACTAGGTTGGGGTGAATCCCACAGGGAATATGGTCAAGATACAGAACCATTCTAGTCTTTAGGTTTTTAAGTCTGTTATTTCCTCAAAGAGGGGTTTTGTAAAGATGTAAACACGTAACAATATTGACAGTTGGATTGTTATCAATATTATGCAATTAACTAGGGAAGTGTCCCCATGGATTCATAACTACTTTGGGTTTTACACTAGTAATCTATCCCAATACCTAGCTTGCAGAACTGATAACATGGATTCATCCCTATTGGATGACTATGCTCAATCACTGGGTTAGGTCACTTAAGTGATTTCACTTTAACTGTTATCAATTTGTTTCGAATTAACTATCTTGCGACCGCAGCTCTAGTCATACAATAAACCATATGGTTCAAGACTTTGTTGTTAGTCTCTTTTCCTAATCTCTACCTCTCTAGATTCAAGTGACTAGGGAATTCGGTCAAGTCCTAACGTTGCGCTCCGTTAAAAAATGTTTAAGAAGAAGAGAATACAATACAAGCATTAGCATTGGTGTAGAATCACTTTGTGCAAACCCTAGTTTGTTAATTCACCATGGTTTCCACAACCCTAGTTGTGGAGGTTTTTAGTCTCTCATGATTGTAAGAAAACAATTAGCATTCATCGACAAAAAAACATAATTTAGAACTTACAATACTGACGGAAAAGTAAACCCACTTGATTATTGAAAAATATCGATGAAGAACAATTCAAGAACAATGAAAGAATCAAATCAAGAAACTCTCCAAAAGTTTTTTCCAATATTCCCCAAAATATCGAATTCTGTTCATCTCCTAACAAAAATAACCTGGAAAAGTATTTATACAAATAATTAAAAATGTTTCCTAAATTAACAGGGAAACTGTTAAACTGTCGCCGCCTTTACCTCGACTCGTACCATGATTGTACGAGTCGTACCTCTACTCGTACCATGATTGTATGAGTCGTACCTCTACTCGTACAATGTCTTGAAACTTCACATTTTGGCTAAGTGTTGGAACTTGGTACAACTCGTACATAGATCCTACGAGTCGTACAATCTGGCCGAGTTCTAAACTTGAGACTTCTTGAATCTTCTGATTATTTCCATGAGTGGCTTGGTACGGCTCGTACCTTCATTCTACGACTCTTGGTTTCCTCTCGTACCTTGAGTTCTACCATTCATCAATCTTTCTGAACTTCACCACAACTCCTTGGTATAGGTCGTAGGTAGATATCACGATCAGTGGTTGCTACCCGTACTAGGAGATTGACCCAGTATAGATTCTTTTGATTTTTTCTACGACTGCCTTGGTATGGCTAGTAGAAACATAGTAGGGCTCGTACCATGAGTCGTAACTTGGCCTTCTCCTTAAGCTCGTCTTCTGGAATTTTCCACAACTCTTACTACGATACATATCATGATTACACGGCTCGTACTGGGATCTGTACTTGGCCTTTTTCTACATTCTTTTCACTTCTTTTGCACATTTCAACTCCAACACCTAATTTCCCTGAAAATAAAGAAAAAGTGCATCATATCTGTATAAACATACCTAAGTCCATGCTTATTTTCTCAGTTTTAAGCGTAGAAAGTGTTATAAACCCAAAGCACATCAACAACCTCAACTTAAGATTTTTGCATGTCCTCGGACAAATTAAACTAAACTATAAAATAATGCTTAACTAGAAAATAACCTATAAGACCTACAACCAACACAAAAAAATTTGCACAACAGACCATTATCAGACATTGACCTCTTTTTCATTCAAACCAAATCAGCTATTCATACATGCAACTACAACTTATGACTTTCAGGGATCAAGATAAGGCATCTAACTATTAGCAGAGAATTGAGCTATCACTAATGTTATTCACATAGACAATTGACAGAATGCAATACAAATCATGTACCTTTACAACAAATGAAGTCCCCAAAACTCACATCTATCTAGAAATATAAAACTTGGGACTAAGCGAGTAAGAATTTCACTCTCACAACGAAGTTCCAAATACTGCACATCGGATACCATATGTTTTCCCTTATTTTCTCTACCTTGATTTTTTAGACAGTCAGGCTAGGATCACTATAGGACTTTTCTCAGCTTGTAATGTAGGCTTCGGGTCAAGTATGGTAGATATGGGTATAAGTGACTCACTATCCTTGGCACTATACACTTTGGCTTCACTTTACACTTTTTACCCTTTTCTACTTTCAGTTTTTTTCCTCCCTTTTCACCATTCAATTGCAATGAGTGAGTGTGGTGTATTTTTCATTTTTTTTTCAACTCCATTTTTTTCTTTATGTAGTTTCAGCTCACTTTTCCCCTTTTTTTTTCTACTTCCTTTTTTCTTTTTACACCACACCTCACTTTTTTTTGACTTTTTTCTTTCTTTTCCACCTCCTCACAGTTTATGCACCTCTACTATAGCCACCCTCAACATAGGCATTTTTCCTGAGTTGAGGTTCACAATGTCTAAGGAGGGACCAAGGCCAAACAAGTTCATTATAAACATGGGAAAGGTAAATGGGTAATCAAAGAAAAATGGTCAACTTTTAGGCTCAAAATTGGAAAGGGATTCATTTTTATTTGGTTGGGTAATTTAAGCTAAAGTGGGATAAATAAAAAATGGCCTATAATCCTTTTCTAACCAACTATCCTACAACCCATATAAAGACCAACCGGGCAAGTTCTAGATCCTTAATACAATATTGAACTAGGTAAGCATCCTCACTCACTCACGGTACAAGTTTGCATTGATTCTACCTATCTGGTTCATGCACAACGAAACTGCAATTGTACATGCTAATGAACTAAATGCCACAAAAACATCCACAAAAGTCATGCATTGCAATTTACATACACAGCTAAACACCAAAAATTTTCACACAGGATCATTTTTCATCATTTCAAAACATGTGCATTATTGGGTGTAACGTACTCCTAACTACTTCTAGCTAAAAAAAATACAAAACAAAACCCTAAACATGTAAATTCTATTAGATATCATGTCCATGGGAAAAGAAACACGACAATAAAAACCCACTGATGAAAGTTAAAACTCAAAAATCAGCAGTATACCCCTCCCCCCTTTTTCAAAAGCATGTTTTGTCCCCGAAGCATAAAATGTAAGAATTAGGAAAGGGACATACCTGTGGTGCTCTAAGCACTCCATTAAACTACTCATACTTCACCCACCACTCATGGGTTGAATTTCAGGCAGCGCCTGATTTAACGTCACTCCTTTGTTTATTCAGTCCTCATTAAGATACACCGATTCGATTGCTCTTACCTTCTCGGTGTTTCCCATGTACAGCTTCACTCTTTGTACATCCACCTTGAACCTCTTACCATCCTTGTTCTAAAGTTTCACAACACCATATGGGGACACGTTCACTACTCGATATTGTCACGACCCGAGAGTACACTCAAATCGTTGAAACGGGAGGAAGAGCCCCGAGGGACCTCAAGTCAACCCATCGCGTGAGCATATAACTAAACCATTCACATAAGGCAAAAGACTTAGCTTAAAAATAATGAATTAAAATGAAAACGATACATGAAGCATAAGAAACAATGATACATGATCCAAGCGTAAATAGTTGAATACTATAATTAGGTCTAAAAACCTCTATCATAATAGACGGGTTGAAGGGACAAGACCCTAACTAACCCCAACATCCTGAAAACTAAAAGACAGACAAACAACCAAACATGAAGCCCCCGAATCATGAGGACTCACGACTGAGAACTAAGAGAAGAACTAAGAGCAAGCTAAGAGCGATGTTGAACCTGTGAACCGAAGCCTGTATCATAAAACGATACAACATAGAAAATATGTGGGTCAGTACTTGGAATGTACTGAGTATGCAAGGTATGCAAAACAATACTTAAAACATAAAAGTTATAGGAGTTGGGACATCATGATCATAAAGACTGAAATCATAAATATATCGTAAGGTTCAAGATTTCCAAAAAAATATTCATAAACCTGTCGTAGTCATAACATGAGGGAAAACATTTCATAAAACACGACTTGAGCCAAAAGTACATAATCATACATGCATTAAAACAATGAGGAACAGTGGGAGATTTCTATAACTGACATACCCCATATGAGCATACATGGAGCCCGACCTGTAAGCCTAATCAGGAGGCAGTTCATACCTTGCCAAGGGTATGAACCATGAAAGGTGTGATATCACTCATGAAGGCCACGTAGGGCATAGGGGACAGACACTGAGGCGGTTCCAAACATAACCTACTGTGGCACGTAGTTCTGAGATTCGGGGCGTAACCTAGGTCCCGAACCTACTCGCTATTAAGTACTATTACCAAAACATGCAACATGCTCATAGAAAATTTATAGATGACATGCATGACTAGTTAAATCGTGCGAATCATAACATGCTTGAGAATTCGTAATACTAGCTATTGAATTGGGCCCGTGGATCGGCCAACATAATAGTTCATAAATCATAAGCAACATGGGGGCATAATCCATATTTTCAATCATACTTGAAATGCTTAAATTTATAGGAAACATGATCATAATAACATGAGTAATTGAAAATATTCTTAAAATTCAAAAGTTCATGTCATGCTTGAGAAATCACCATAACCATGAATTTCACTAAAAAAACCCATGATTTGGGCAAATGTTCTTTGAGAGATTAAATCATAAAATATTGAATGAAACAAGTGAGAACAGCCCAATAATTCGGAACCCCTAAGTTTAAACATTCTACAACAAGCTCATACAAATTTTTGAGGAAACATGCATTTGGGTTATGACCCATCAAGTCTTGGTAACTTTAAACATAGAATGAGGGAGAAATTGGGCATGGGTAGGGACTAAACCACCCATTTAAAACCCCACATACCTGAAATTACTCAACTCTTAACTCCCTTGAAAAGCCCTAGATGGAAACTTGAAGAATTAAAGAAGAACACTTGAACTCCCTCTCCTCTTTCCTCTCTAATCTTGCATGCATCAAATGAGGTTTATCATGAATGATTTCCCCTTAAAAGACCCTGTCCCGACCTCAAAACGACGTAGTTTAGGTCTTAGGAGTGTAGAAATTACGAGAAGACCCTTACTAACTCGCCGGAAATAACTGCCAGGTGACTCTAAAGGGTGACCTGACGACTCGTCAGGACGGGCAACGACTCATCGGGTCGCCCGTCAAGTACACTAGATACCAGGTCGACTGGTCTCGTAACGAGTGACTCAACGACTCATCAAGAGTGACCACGAGTCATGGTCACCTTTCATCAAGTACACTACTTCATCCTCAGTAAGAATTCCCCGGCTTGCTCACGACCCACTTCACGAGTCATTAGGACAGACCACGACTCGTGGGGTCCCATCCGTTAGGTGCACTAGTCAGAACTCCCAGGTGACCCTCAATCTCACCCCACGAGAGACCTGATGACTCGTGGTAGTTTACCACGAGTCGTTCCCCCGCCCGTGGGGACCTCAACTCCTCAGTTTAGTCCAACCTTCCCATGAGCCACCTGACGACTCGTGGGGTCTTCTCACGTGTTGTCTAACGACTCGTCCTGCACTACTGCAATATTTTCCAGATTTTTCCCCGTTTGACCCCCAGGTCTGATCCTTGGGTTCCCGAGGTATAACAATATCTCCCCCTTGGGAACATTCATCCTCACATGTTAGAAACATGCAGAAAACTCAAAATCAAACAATCACCATATGCAATTACTGATCATTTATGTCGAAACTAACAGAACAACTGCCCCCGAAAAGAATTACATAGATGTACTGAATTCAGACATCTCATACATATATCATATCATAAAACAAACTTGCATGCATGAACAAAACATGAAAAACTGAATAGAGGTTTAGGGAAAAAACTGATACCTCAAACTAAAACTGAGCCAGTAGGGAACAAATTGGGGTGTTTAGCTATCATATCCGCTTTGGCTTCCCCCATAGCTCCCTCGACATACTGATTTCTCCATAACACCTTTACTGAAGTTACTTCCTTGTTCCTCAGCCTCCAAAGCTGACGATCCAAGATTGCAACGGGAATTTTCTCATAACTGAGGCTATCCTTCACACCAACACTTTCCACAGGAACCACTAAGGATGGATCTCCCAAGAACTTTTTCAAGAGTGATACGTGAAATATGGGATAAACTGAAGCTAACTCCGAAGGTAACTCTAACTTATTGGCTACTGTACCCACTCGTCTCACAATCCGGTATGGGCTAATATAGCGGGGGATGAGTTTCCCTTTCTTTATGAATCTCATTACTCCCTTCATGGGAGATACCTTCAAAAACACCCAAAAATCGATCTCGAACTCAATCTCGCTTCTCCTCACATCCGCATAAGACTTTTGGCGACTTCGATCCATTTTTGGCCTTTCTCTTATCAACTGAACTTTCTCCATAGCCTCATGGACTGAATCTGGACTCACCAACGAAGCCTCACCGACTTCAAACCACCCAATGGGCGATGTACACCTTTGCCCGTAAAGAGCCTCGAACGGTGCCATTTGGATGCTAGAGTGATAGTCGTTGTTGTAGGCAAACTTAATAAGAGGTAAATGTTCATCCCAACTACCATTGAAATAAATAACGCAAGCTCTCAACATGTCCTCAAGAATTTTGATAGTCCGCTCCACCTGGCCATCTATTTGCGAATGAAACGCCGTGCTAAGTTTGACCTGGGTACCAAGTCCCTTTTGAAAAGATCTCCAAAATTAAGAGGTGAACTGAGTACCTCTATCGGATATGATGGACAAGGGAACTCCATGGAATCTAACCAACTCTCAGATGTATAACTTGGCATAATCTTCTGCTGAATTGGTGGTTTTAACCAGTACAAACTGAGCGGCCTTGGTCAACCTGTCCACCACAACGCAAATAGAGTCATACTGTCTACGAGTGCGAGGAAAACCTATTATGAAGTCCATGTTGATTTCTTCCCACTTCCAAGTAGGAATGCTGATATCCTGAAGTACACCTCCCGGCTTCTGATGCTCCACTTTCACTTGTTGGAAATTCGGACACATGGCTACAAATTCTACAATGTCCCTCTTCATGCCATTCCACCAGTAGATTTCCCACATTGCATGATACATCTTAGTGGCACAAGGATGGATAGAATATTTGGATCCGTGAGCCTCATGCAACATCTGGCTCCGTAAATCATCGACGTTCGAAACACATAAGCGAGCCTGGTACCAAAGTACGCCATCTCCCCCTTTTGATAAGACCTCTATCTTCTGATTTTGAACAACTTCTTTCAACTTTACCAATGTTGGTTCCTCATCTTGTTTATCCTTCACCTCCGTTACATAGGACGACTCTGATCCGTTCTGAACAACTATACCACCATCGGTCGAACCAACTAACCTAACCCCCAACGGTGCAAGTCGATGCACCTCCTTCACCAGCTCCCTCTTTCCTTCACTCACATATGACACACTCTCCATAGAGAGTCTACTAACGGCATCCGCTACCACGTTGGCCTTACCCGGGTGGTAAAGGACACTCATATCATAGTCCTTAAGTAACTCCAACCACCTCTGTTGCCGAAGATTGAGATCCTTCTGTGTGAACACATATTGTAAGCTCTTGTGGTCAGTGAATACGTCTACATGAACCCCATACAAGTAGTGTCGCCATATCTTCAAAGCAAACACCACCGCGGCCAACTCAAGATCATGGGTTGGGTAATTCTTCCCGTGGATTTTCAGCTGTCTGGAAGCATATGCTATGACTTTCCCGTGTTGCATCAATACACATCCCAGTTTGACTCTCGAGGCATCACAATATACAAAACATACATCGGCACCCTCCGGTAAATCCAATACAAATGCTGAAGTGAGTCAGGCCTTCAATTCCTAGAAGCTCTTCTCACAAACCTCCAACCATTGGAACTTCACCTTTTTCTGAGTCAATCTACTCAATTGGGCTACAATGGATAAAAACCTTCAACGAACTTCCAATAGTAACCCGCTAAGCCTAAAAGGCTCTTGATTTTCAAAGGGTTTACCGATCTGGGCCAGTTCTTCACTGCCTCTATTTTCTGGGAGTCCACTCTTATACCTTCACTTGACAATACATGTCCCAAGAATGCAATTGAATTCAGCCAGAACTCACATTTGCTGAACTTGGCAGATAGCTGGTTATCCTTGAGGGTCTGGAGTGCTACCCTCAGGTGTGCAGCATGCTCCTCCTCGCTCCTGGAGTATATTAATATGTCATCAATGAATACTATCATGAACATGTCCAGATATGCCTTGAATACCCTATTCATCAAAAATTTGCAGGGGCATTGGTCAGTCCAAAAGACATAACAACGAATTCATAATGGCCATATCGGGTCCTGAAAGCAGTCTTCGGGATGTCGCTCTCCCGAACCCTGAGCTGGTGATACCCGAACCTGAGGTCTATCTTGGAGAATTATTTGGCACCCTGAAGCTGATCAAATAGGTCATTAATCCTGGGTAAAGGGTATCTATTCTTGACGGTGACCTTGTTCAAATGCCTATAGTCAATACACATCCGAAGAGAACCACCTTTCTTCTGGACGAACAACACTGGGGCACCCCATGGAGACTTACTCGGTCTAATGAAACCCTTATCTAGCAAATCCTTCAACTTCTCCTTTAACTCTTTTAGCTCGGCTAGGGCCATTCGGTAAGGAGGAATTGATATGGGCTACGTGTCGGGTAAAAGGTCAATCTCAAAATCAATATCCCTCTCAAAAGGAGCACCTAGTAGGTCATCTGGGAATATCTCGGGATACTCACATTCCATAGGAACTAACTGAATGATCAGGGTCTCGGATGTGGCATCCTTAACCCTAACCAAATGGTAAATACAACCCTTAGAAATCATTTTCCGGGCCTTCAGATAGGAGAAAAGCAGCCTACAGGTACCGCTGAACTACCCCTCCATTCTAAGACTGATTCACCTGGAAATTGGAACTCCATCGCTCGGGTTCTACAGTTAACAGAAGCATAACATGCAAACAACCAATCCATGACCAAAATAATTTCAAAATCAGTCATAGCCAATTCTACTAAATCTGCGGAGTTAGCCTTATGCAATACTGTAATAGGGAAACCTCTATATACCTGCCTCGCTACGACTGAATCCCCAACTTGAGTAGACATAGAAAACGATTCTGACAAAATTTTAGGATTGACTCCAAAGTTACTAGCAATGTAAGGTGTCACAAAAGATTGTGTAGCTCCCAGATCTAACAAAGCATAAGCATTAATATGAAACACTCACAACATACCCATAACCACATCGGGAGAAGTTTCCTGCTCCTGTCGAGAGCCAAGTGCATAAAACCGGTTCTGGTGCTGGCCGCCAACTGGACCAGTTGAAGTTCCCTACTGAGTAGGACGTGCCACAGAGGCTTCTGAACTAGCTGCTGGAGTGTGGGTTCACCACCCCCTGACCTGGCTGCAGGGCAATTCCTGAGCCTGTGTCGGGTTTTCCACAGCCGAAACAAGCATCTGAGCCTACCAAACACTTTGTTGGGTGGTTCTTTCCACAACTAGCATAGGATGGGAATGTGTGCTCTATGCGTATTCTATTCTGACCCCACAAACTTGAGGCCGTGCTCCTCTGATCGTCTCGTGGCCTGGATGGGGTACTGGCTGAAGATGGGGCTTGTGTAATAGACTTTTGTTGGGACTGCTGATGAGGTCCACCTCCTGGCCTCGGCTGGGAGGACATGTAGCTATCAATTCTTGCCCTCTTGGCCTCTCTGTGACTCATATGAGCTGCCTCCATCTGCTGGGCATAAAGGACTATCCGTGGGTAGTCCATATCCTGATAAAGCATGTTCTGCGTCCTTGTCCAGATACTCGGCTACTCCCTGCACGAATCTGCTCACCCGCGCCCTCTGGTCCATCACCAACTTCGGGGCATACTTTGACAGGCGAGTGAACTCAAGTGAGTACTCGAACACCGTCATCATTCCTTGTTTGAGATTAACAAACTTAGCTGCTTTCAATTCCCTCATCACCTGGGGAAGAACCTGTCGAGAAAGGCCATGTGGAACTCATCCCAGCTGATAGGGCCTGCTTCCGCTGCCCGGCTATCCTTCCATTGCTTGAACCAAATATAGGCGACCTCCTTTAGCTGATAAGAGGCCAAATCAACACACTCCACATTTTTAACTCCCATAAACTAAGTGACCTTCAAGATCCCTTCAATGAACTCGTATGGATCCTCGTCCACTTTTGACCCCGTGAACTCGGGAGGGTCCATCCTTAAAAAGTCTCTAACCCAATACGCCGTTGCGTTACCATTCTGTGGGACATGGGAAACAGCCTACTGGTTGACCTGAGCGGTCAAGGCCTGCGCCAACATCTGATTGCCGCCCGAAACTCAGAGTGGGCAGCTGGCTCTTGTGCCTGCGGCTCCTGAACAGGTGGGGCTGGCCAATGCCCATGATAATTGCCACCTTTGTGGCCTTCATCATTTCTGTTCCTCCTTCCGTTCGTTCTTCTAGGAGCCATAATTTTCTGCAATCGTGAATAGCATGAATTAGAAGGATGAAGAAACTTTTCATCTCACGACATGGATCATGAAAGAAGGGAATAGTTCCTAAAAATTTTAGTAGCCTCTTAGTCATAAGTGTGGCGCGTTTCACACCCATGAAAAAGACTCTACCTAATGCATCTTTCATACTCCCTAAGACACATCTGAACCTATTGCTCTGATACCAAGTTTGTCACGACCCGAGAGTACACCCAAATCGTTGAAACAGGAGGAAGAGCCCCGAGGGACCTCAAGTCAACCCATCGTGTGAGCATATAACTAAACCATTCACATAAGGCAAAAGACTTAGCTTAAAAATAATGAATTAAAATGAAAACGATACATGAAGCATAAGAAACAATGATACAGGATCCAAGCGTAAATAGTTGAATGCTATAATTAGGTCTAAAAACCTCTATCATAATAGACGGGTTGAAGGGACAAGACCCTAACTAACCCCAACATCCTGAAAACTAAAAGACAGACAAAAAACCAAACATGAAGCCCCCGAATCATGAGGACTCATGACTGAGAACTAAGAGAAGAACTAAGAGCAAGCTAAGAATGATGTTGAACCTGTGAACCGAAGCCTGTATCATAAAATGATGCAACATAGAAAATATGTGGGTCAGTACTTGGAATGTACTGAGTATGCAAGGTATGCAAAACAATACTTAAAACATAAAAGTTATAGGAGTGGGGACATCATGATCATAAAGACTGAAATCATAAATATATCGTAAGGTTCAAGATTTCCAAAAAAATATTCATAAACCTATCGTAGTCATAACATGAGGGAAAACATTTCATAAAACACGACTTGAGCCAAAAAAACATAATCATACATGCATTAAAACAATGAGGAATAGTGGGAGATTTCTATAACTGACATACCCCATATGAGCACACATGGAGCCCGACCTATAAGCCTAATCAGAAGGCAGTTCATACCTTGCCAAGGGTATGAACCATGAAAGGTGTGATATCACTCATGAAGGCCCCGTAGGGCATAAGGGACAGACACTGAGGCGGTTCCAAACATAACCTATGGTGGCACGTAGTTTTGAGATTCGAGGCGTAACCTAGGTCCCGAACCTACACGCTATTAAGTACTATTACCAAAACATGCAACGTGCTCATAGAAAATTTATAGATGATTTCCCCTTAAAATATCCTGTCCCAGCCTCAAAACAACATAGTTTAGGTCTTAGGAGTGTAGGAAATTACGAGAAGGCCTTTACTAACTCGCAGGAAATAACTGCAAGGTGACTCTAACGGGTGACTTAATGACTCGTCAGGACGGGCGACGACTCATTGGGTCGCCCGTCATGTACACTGGATACCAAGTCAACTGGGCTCATAACGGGTGACTCAATGACTCGTCATGAGTGACCACGAGTCGTGGTCACCTTCCGTCAAGTACACTACTTCATCCTCAGTAAAAATTCCCCGGCTTGCTCACGACCCACCTCACGAGTCGTTGGGACAGACCACGACTCGTGGGGTCCCATCCATTAGGTGCACTGGTTAGACCTCCCAGGTAACCCTAAATCTCACCCCACGAGAGACCTGACGACTCATGGTAGCTGACCACGAGTCGTTCCCATGCCCGTGGGGACCTCAATTCTTCAGCTCAGTCCAACCTTCCCACGAGCCACCTGACGACTCATGGGGTCTCCTCACGGGTCATCTAACGAATCGTCCTGCACTACTGCAACATTTTCTAGATTTTTCTCCGTTTGACCCCCGAGTCTGATCCTTGGGTTCCTAGGGTATAACAGATATGGTCCCATCCATCTAGACTTTAATTTCCCTTGGTGCAAGTGGAGCCTTAAATTAAACATGAGTACCAAGTTACTAGTGTTGAACTCTATTTTTTCAATCTTTCGATCATGGTAGATTTTCATCCTCTCTTTATAGATAGTTGCAATCTGATAAGCTTGGAGCCAAAACTTATCCACCATCTCATTCAGCTGATCTATCTCAATTTGACTACTTCATTCCAGTCCAAGTTCAACTTTTTCAGTGCCTATAGTGCCTTATGTTCCTACTCTATTTGATAGATGACATGACTTGCCATAGATAAGTTGATATGGTGATGAGCCAATAGGGGTCTTATAAGTTATTCAGTATGCCCAAAGTGCATCGTCGAGCTTCCTAGACCAGTCTATCTAGTTGGTGTTCACTATTTTAGCCAGAATCATCTTGATCTCCCTGTTGCTTCTACTTCGCCACTTGACTAAGGATCGTAAGGTGTTGCCACCCTATGTTTCACACTGTATTTCTCAAGCAGACTTCTGAAAAGATAATTACAAAAATGTGAACCACCATCAGTGATGATAGCTCTGGGGGTATTGAATCTCGCAAATATGTGCTTCTGCAGAAATGTTGTGACACTTTCCCCTTCATTGTGAGTGAGTGCAATGGCTTCCACCCATTTTGAAACATAATTCGCCTCCACCAAGATGTACTTCATCCTGTAGGAGCTCACAAATAGACCCATCAAATCAATACCCCATACATAACAATTCTAATTCTAAAATTCGGGTCAATGGTTGCTCATGCTTGCGAGTGATGCCACCTTGTCCTTGGCATTGATCATAGGCTTTCGCAAAATCATATGCATCCTGGTGGATTGTGGGCTAATTGTAACCACACTGCAGAATTTTGTGTGCAGTTAGAATACCACTATGATGACCCCCAATTGGAGATGAGTGGCATGCCTCGAGTATATTCAGCATCTCAACCTCTGGAATACACCTCCGGATTATCCCATCTGCAAAAATACAAAACAAATAAGGCTTATCCAATAATACCTACAAGCATCAAATAAGAACTTCTTCCTTTGCTACAAAGTTAGATCTAATGGGATCACATCCCTCACCAAGTAATTTGCATAGTCGGCAAACCATGGGATCAAATCTTGAGATGCAGCCAGCACCTGCTCATCTGGGAAGGTATCATCAATGTCAATTTCATCTTTTATTCTTGCTTCTGCCTCCAATCTGGATAATTGGCCAGCAACCTAATTCTCAGTACCCTTCTGGTATTTTACCTCAAAATCAAATTCTTATAAGAGAAATACCCATTGGATCAGCCTCGATTTAGCATCCTTCTTAGACATTAGATACCACAATGCCGCATGGTCTGTGTAGACAATCAGCTTAGTTCCGAGCAAGTATGCCCGAAACTTTTTGAATGTAAAGACTACTGTTAGCAGCTCCAGTCCGGTCACCATGTAATTTGTTTGAGCTTTGTTTAGTGTTTTACTAGTGTAATAGATCGGGTGAAATATTTTTACTCTCTGTTGACCCAAGACAGCACCAAGGGCGACCTCCGCTAGCATTACACATTACCTTAAATGGGAGAGACCAATCAGGAGCTATGATAATAGGAGCTGAGGTGAGCCTTTCCTTTAAGGATTGAAAAGATTTCAAATACGCTTCATCAAACATGAATTTCACCTCCTTCTAAAGTAGTTTGCACAATGGTTGTGCAATTTTTGAGAAGTCCTTGATGAACCACCTGTAGAATCCTACATGTCCCAAAAAACTCCTGACACCCTTGACAGAAATAGGTGGAGGCAATCCTGCTATTACCTCATTTTTCGCCTTGTCCGCCTACCTTTTCCTAAAATTATGTGGCCCAGCACAATCCCCTCTTTGACCATAAAATGACATTTCGCCCAATTGAAGACCACATTAGTTTCTTCACATCTGTTCAGTAATTTATTTAGATGTTGAAGGCAATCTTCAAATGAATCACCCACAACCGAGAAGTCATCCATAAATACTTCGATGGTGTCCTCCACCGTTTCTGAAAAAATGGATATCATATAGCGCTGGAATGTGGCCAGTGCATTGCACAACCCAAAAAAATCCTCCGAAAGGCAAAAGTTCTATAAGGAAAAGTGAGGGTGGTTTTCTCTTTGTCTTCTGGAGCTATCGAGATCTGATTATACCCCGAGTAACCATCAAGAAAATAGTACCACCTGCCAATCTGTCAAGCATATGATCCATGAAGGGCATCAGGAAGTGGTCCTTCTGGGTCCAATTATTAAGCTTCCGGTAGTCCATGCAAACCCACCAACCTGTAATCATCCTTGTTAGTATCAGCTCATTCCGCTCATTTGGCACGACTGTGATCCCTCCTTTCTTTTGGACACACTATACCGGGCTCCCCCACTTACTATTAGCAATGGGGTAAACTACACCAACATCAAGCCATTTTATAATCTCTTTCTTCACTACCTCTTGCATTAGTGGGTTCAGTCGTCTCTGATGCTCTATGATAGGTGCACAGTTTTGCTCAATCTTAATTTTATGGGTGCAAATACCTATGAGAATATCGACGATGTCAGCAATGATCCACCCAATTGCCTTTTTGTATCTTCTCAATACTGACACTAAGGCCTCCACTTGCCATTCTTCAAGGTGTGCTGCTATGATCACTGGCAAGGTGTTGTTCTCTCCCAGAAAAGCATATTTCAAATATGGAGTAAGAGCTTTAAGTTCCAGGATTGGCAGTACTTCGACTGATGGTTTTGCTAGAGGGATCTCCATGTTCTTTAAATCAAGGTCAAACTTAATTGGCCTGATGTTGTACGACCCCATTCCCTCTAGGGAATTGATCATCTTTGTATATCCCTGCACATCATCCCCTTCATAATTAATTAATACTGCCTCCAGTGTCTCATCACCTATTCGTGCCACCATAGGCACGGGCAGCCCATTGTCCTCCATCATGGTGCTTAAGGGGGTTGATCTAGTGTTAAGGTGTTCTTGTTGTCGCCTGAATAGAACAAAAACAAATGAAAAATGTAAATTAGGCAAATAAAAACTAAAAGTTAAACACAAGCAGTTACTCTAATCCTAAGTCATATTCCCGGCCAACGGTGCCACTTTTCATAATGCTTAAATCACACTCCTGTAAAAGTTTGACGCAGATGTTGTCAATAAAGAACCCAACTAGGTTAGGATCAATCCCATAGGAAATATGATCAAGATATACAATAATGCTAGTATTTAATCTTTTAAATCTGTTATTTCCTAAAAGGGGGTTTTTGTAAAGAAGTAAACACGTAATAGTATTGAAAGTTGGATTGTTATCAAGATTATGCAATTAACTAGGGAAGCATCCCGATGAATTCACAACTACTTTGGGTTTTATACTAGTGATCTATACCAATACCTAGCTTGTAGTACTGCTAATATTGATTCATCCAAACGACTGGTTTGTCCCTATTGGATGACTATAGTCAATTACCGAGTTAGGTCTCTTAAGTGATTTCACTTTAACAATTATCAATTTGTTCCAAATTAACTATCCTACGACTGCAACATAATTCATACAATGAACCATAAAGTTCAAGGCTTTGTTGTTATTCTCTTTTCCTAATCTCTACCTCTGTATATTCAAGCAAGTAGGGAATTCGAGCAAGTTCTAACGTTGCGCTCCATTAAGAAATGTTTAAGATGAAGAGAATACAATAAAAGCATTAGCATTGGTGTAGAATCACTTTGTACAAACCCTATTTTGTTATTTCACTATGGTTCCCACAATCCTAGTTGTGGAGGTTTTTAGCCTCTCATGATTGTAAGAAAACATTTAGCATTCATAGACAAAAACATAATTTAGAACTCACAATAATGATTGAAAAGTAAACCCACTTGATTATTGAAAAATATTGATGAAGAACAATTCAAGAACAATAGAAGAATCGAAGCAAGAAACTCTCCAAAAGTTGTTCTCAATATTCCCCAAAAGTCGAATACTTCCCCTAAAGAATCGAATTTTGTTCATCTCCTAACAAAAATAACCTAGAAAAATATTTACATAAATAATTAGAAATCTTTCCTAAATTAACAGGGAAACTACTAAATTGTCGCTGCCTTCACCTACGACTTGTACCATTATTGTACGAGTTGTACCTCTGCTCGTACAATGTCTGGCAACTTTAGATTTCGGCTAAGTGTTGGAACAAGGTGCGAATTGTACATAGATCCTATGAGTCGTATAATCTGGTCGTGGTTAGAACTTGAGACTTATTGCATCCTCTGAATATTTCCACGAGTGGCTTCATACGTCTCGTACCTTCATTCTATGACTCGTTGTTGCCTCTCGTACCTTGAGTTCTTCCATTCATCAATCTTTCTTAACTTCAACAAGGCTCCTTAATATAGGTTGTAGGTAGATATCACGATCAATGGTTGCTATCCCTACTAGGAGACTAACCCAGTGAAAATTCTTTTGATTTTTTCTACAACTGTCTTGGTATGGCTCGTACCGACATAGTATGGCTCGTACCATGAGTTGTAGCTTGGACTTTTCCTTAAGATCCTCTTCTAAAATATTTTACGACTCTCAATATGGCTCGTACCATGATTGTACGGCTCATACTGAGATCTGTACTTGGTATTTTTCTGCATTCTTTTCACTTTCTTTGCACATTCCAACTCCAACACCTAATTTCCCTGAAAATAAAGCAAAAGTGCATCATAGTTGTATAAACACACCTAAGTACATTCTTATTTTTTAGTTTTAAGTGTCGAAACATCTATATACCCATAGCACATCAGAACCCTTCTTAGTCTCTACTTCAGTCGGTGACTCAATTATAGCTCGATGGGTATACAGAAAATGCCCTATCACAGTCCTTCAAAAAGTCACCTTAGCCGACCTAGTGGAGCAAGACATGATTGATTTTGATGTTATCTTCTGCATGAATTGGTTACATTCATGTTATGCCTCAGTCTATTGTAGAATCTATACAGTAGAGTTTCAGTTTCCGGGTGAACCAATTCTAGAGTGGAAGGATAGTTCAGTTGTGCCTGTAGGTTGCTTTGTTTCCTATCTCAAGGCCAGGAAGATAATATTTAAGGGATGTGTATATCATCTAGTTTGGGTCAAGGATTCTACATCGGAGACCTCGACTCTTCAGTCAGTTCCTATAGTATGTTACTATCCAGAGGTATTTCCAAATGATCTGCAGGGTTCCCTACAGTGTGGGAGATTGACTTTGGTATTGACCTTCTCCCTATACGTAGCTTATTTCAATCCCTCCTCATAGGATGGCTCCAACCAAGCTAAAAAAGTGGCAAGAACAGTTGAAAGATCTCCTAGATAATGGTTTCATCAGGCCTAGTAAATCCCCATAGGGTGCTCTAGTTCTCTTTGTTCGAAAGAAGGATGGTTCCCTTAGAATGTGCATTACTAACGGTAGTTGAACAATGTCACAATCAAGAATAAGTATTTTCTCCCCAAGATTGATGACTTGTTTGACCAGCTTCAAGGTGCTAAGTGCTTCTCAAAGCTAGAACTCAGATCCGGCTATCATCAGCTTAGAGTTAGAGAGAGTGACATCCCGAATACAACTTTCAGGACTCGGTAAGTTACTATGAGTTTGCAGTTATGCCTTTTTGACTAATGAATGCTCCTGCAGCTTTTATGGATTTGATGAACAGGGTGTTCAAGAAGTATTTGGATATGTTTTTTATTGTATACATATATGATATTCTCATATACTCTCGGAGCAAGGAAGAGCATGCCAATCAGTTAAGGATTATGTTGCAAACTCTCAAGGATTTACAGTTGTTTGCTAAATTCAGCAAGTTTGAGTTTTGGCTGAACTCAATAGCATTTTTAGGCCATGTGGTATCTAGCGAGGGTGTGCAGGTGGACTCTCAAAAGATATAAGCGGTGAAAAATTGGCCAACACCAGTTAGGCTTTCGAATATTAGGAGCTTTTTAGGTTTAGCTGGCTACTACAGGAGATTCATTGAGGGATTTTTATCCATTGCAGCACCGTTGACTAAGTTGATCCAAAAGAAGGTCAAATTTCAGTGATTAGATGCTTGTGAGAAGAGTTTTCAGGAGTTAAAGACTCGACTCACTTCGACTCAAGTATTATCCCTACCAGAGGGCACGGATGATTTCATTGTGTATTGCGATGCCTCTAGGGTTGATCTTGATTGTGTGTTGATGCAGCATGGTAAGGTTATTGCATATGCCTCTAGACAACTTAAGACTCATGAGAAGAACTATCTGATGCATGACCTAGATTTGGCATTTATGGTGTTTTCATTGAAGATTTGGAGGCATTACTTTTATGGGGTGCATGTGGATGTGTTCACGGACTACAAGAACCTTCAGTATGTGTTTACATAGAATGACCTGAATTTGCAGCAAAGGAGGTGGCTAGAACTTCTCAAGGACTATAACATGAGTGTCCTTTATCATTCGAGCAAGGCCAATATAGTGGAGAATGCTCTTAGTAGGCTGTCCATGGAGAGCATGTCTCATGTTGAGGATGGGAGGAAGGAGTTAGCAAAGGATGTCCACATGCTTTCTCGTTTAGGGGTTCACCTTGTTGACTCGACAGATGGTGGTGTCATTGTTCAGAATGGATCAGAATTGTCATTGGATAATAAGGTCAAGGCTAGGCAAGATAAGGATCCTATTCTACTGAAATTAAAGAAAGCTGTCTAGAATCAGAAAGTGGAGGTTTTCCCCAAGAGGAAGATGGTGTACTCCGATGTGTGTATGCCAGCTCCAGTTGTTGATGACTTGAGAGAGCGGATATTGAGCAAGGTTCATGGCTCTTGATATCCTATCCACCTAGGTGCCACCAAGATGTACCATGATCGATGATCTATGGGAAGTCTATAGGTGGAATGGCATGAAGAGGGACATAATGGAGTTTGTGGCTAAGTGCTTGAATTGCCAGCAGATTAAAATTGAGCACAGAGGCCTGGGGGTATGCGTCAAGATATTAGCATTCCAACTTGTAAGTGGGAAGAGATTAATGTTACACCCAATAAGTTTCTATCATTTAACGGATTCGTGCGTACGTATGTTGATATATTTGGAGTACAACACATACAGGAGAAGGCCTGGGGGTGAGTATACAAGCATGGAATCGAGCAAGTGGGAGGCTGGGGCCGGAGGCCAGGAGCATTGGGCGTCGCGCCGCTCTAGCTAGCTTGGTGCTATGGCCGGCGCTATGGGCGGCACGCCGCGCCCCCGACCACTGACTCCCACCTATATATATGAGTTGAGTTCATGTTTAAATCATAACAAATATTTCCTAAGTCAGAACTCAAGCTCATTAAGGGTTTTCTCTACTCTTCTTCTAAATTTTTCCAAATTACACCGCTAAACTCCATCTAAATGCAAATTCACCTTCAATAATGAGTTCTAGGCATATGAGAAGCATCTCTATGGAGTTATTTTATGGAAATTCAATTGGTGTACCAGAACCCCTCCGAGTAAAGGTTATCGAAATTACTTCAAATTGAGTCCTAAGTGGCTACAAACGATAGGCAAGCATTTCTCCATTCTAAACTCTCGAGAAAATGTGAGTTTTTGGCCGAATTAAATGGAGTATAATTTTTGATATTATTATCGAAAGATATGGTTGTTTGTTGAGTCTTAGTACTGAAAATAGTCCTATTCTCTCAGTGTAAAGGCTGCAATTGAGTGGAATCGCTGTCTTCAAGTTGGAACTAATCGAATAAGCGAGAACCGGCATTCAAGGTATGTTAAGGGTAATATCTTCGGCAACTTATTCATGTCATATAGTAATACTATCTATATCCTTGTAAGGAAGCCAGAAGCATGTATGTTGTGATTAGCTGCTACCGTTAGTTTGAGATTAGCGTTTATTATTTCGGTTGGGACTGACCCCAC